>JAKTUX010000015.1:0-299277 GCA_030556895.1 Kodamaea jinghongensis | reverse complement strand
GATCTTGGCGTTATTAGCACCACGCCTTAACCAACTGGGCCAAGGGACCTTCTACATAAGAATGGTCCCTAGCAGGATCGAACTGCTGATCTTGGCGTTATTAGCACCACGCCTTAACCAACTGGGCCAAGGGACCGTTTACAAAAAAGAGTCTGCTGTTACTGCAATATGTAGCTCCATGTTGAAGGCACCCTGCGCACACGTGCCACCTGAATATGAAGCATTCTCTCGAAGTGGCTAAGCTGCAGCAATTCCGCTTCCTTACGTGAACGTTGCGAAGCAACAAGGCCACCCTCAGCAGAGGAACAAATGCAGACTTAGCCACATGGTCATCCACTAATACACAGAGGTATTTCTTGGAAAGCAACGTCTTCTTGCACCAAGCCTATAACCCCTCACGCCCAGATATAAACCCATGAAGATCCCTATCTTTGTTCTGTTTGCTATCAGGATCAGCAGCATCCATTAGCATCCTCTGTGCGTCTAACCGTAAACAACTCACAAAGCCACCTCTTCACAATCACCGTTGACAGAAATTGCAATAGGAACCCACGGTCGTCACAGCCGAATCGTATGCCCCAGAATTACTTGGTTATGAGACAGTGGCCGCTATTGTAATATTAGTAAGGTGTATGTTTTTTTTTCCTAACGGAGGCCGACCTAAGCACATACCCATCCGAACAGACCGAACTCTAAACATTGTAACTCAAACATGGGACAAAAGAAACTGACATACTATTTGGAGAATACCATATATAGAGGTGCTTAGATCTTCCGTCTAAAGCCCTCACAACAGACGAAGATCGCAATTACCGGGGTGGCAAACAAACAAGTCGGCAACTCACAACCAGAGACTAAAGTTTGGCAAACATAGCCTCTTGCTAGTGTCTACTTACGAAAAAGGTTATCGGAGAAACGGAATGGGTTGTTTTTTCGGCTGCTTGTTATTGCCGCAGAACTGCAAATTTTTGGGGGCAAGTAAAGCAAGAGTACGGCGGAAGAAAAGGGTGTGAGGACCTCAGAGGCGAGCCAGGTTTGGTACAGCCCTTGGAAAGCATATATATAGAGAGATGGAGACATGACCAGGGCCGCATGGACCGAGTAGGCTGGCTGGCGGAGTTCTGAGGACGCTTTTCCATGTAGTGGTATAGGTTTGTAAGCATAATGATGCGCAAAATTTGTATAATAGAGGCATTCATCCGGAAAGTTATTTTTTGTCAACCATTGCTTTATATTCACAGTCATGACACAACCCGAAGCTGAGTACGTCCAGGGTCTGGACGTGCAGAGTAGTGGTGATAGTGATGGCTCTAACAAGTTGAGTGTGAAACAACAGAGCTCGGGGTCCAAATCGGCCAATGTATATACCGTCCAGGACCTTCACAACGCTCGACCCCCTTCCTTTAAAGAGAAGATCCACACCTACTTCTTCAGGAAGGGCATGTCTCTGAGACCTGACTACTTGCAAGAGATATACGAGGGTATTCCCAGAACCGTCTACGTCAACATGGACCTTCCTACAGAGATGCAGGATGGGCATGGCAATCCTTACATCCAGTACCCTCGTAACAAGATCAGAACCACAAAGTACACGCCATTGTCGTTTCTCCCCAAAAACTTGTTGACGCAGTTCAAGAACGTTGCCAACACATACTTCTTGATATTGGTTATCTTGGGTGCAATCCAGATCTTTGGTGTCTCTTCTCCAGGGCTTGCCGCAACTCCATTGATTGTCATTGTTTGTATCACCGCCATTAAGGATGCCTTTGAAGATTACTCTAGAGGCTCCAGTGATTCCGAGTTGAACAACTCAGCGGTGCATAGATTGGAGGGTCTACACAACCCTAACCTGCTCGAAGGCGATGTTTCCGAGTGGAGAAAGTTTAAAAAGTCGTGCTCTAGAGTGATTAGACGCATAATGAGGGCTATAAAAAAGGCTTTCATCATGATGTTTGCTTCCAAGCAAACTAAGTCGGACTTTAAGCGCAAAGAAGCACAGGAATTCGAAGAGTTACGTAGAGTCTCCACTATTATATCCGATACTTCGTTTTACGAGGACGGCATGCCTTCCCTGCAACCTAGAGTTTCCGGAGATCTTGGTCGTCCGCTGATGCAGTCCCGCCCCAGACCTTCCGGAGACGTTGGTCGTCCACTGACTCAGTCTCATCGCCGTATGGGTAAGCACACCACCGTCGCCGCGCCAAACTCCTTGCTCAACCCTCGTCTTATCAAAGAAAACTCTGACAACTACACCCAAGTTAAATTCAAAAACAGGCGCTGGAAGGACATCAACGTCGGTGATATCATCCGTGTTCGTGCCAACGAAGAAGTTCCTGCAGATATAGTAATTTTGTCCAGTTCCGACCCAGAAGGTAACTGTTATATTGAAACCAAAAACTTGGACGGTGAAACCAACTTGAAAACCAAGGTAGCAGTCACCGCAGGGGGTTCCAGCCACTTGCAGCACCCTCGTGATTTCCTCAACTCCAAGTTTTGGATCGAATGTGACGCCCCAAACCCACAGCTTTATGCTTTCCGTGGTACTATTCACTACGAAAACTTTGATGAAAACGGAAACTTGGTCAATCCTGACGAAAAAGAACCCGTCACCAGTAACAATATCATGTTGAGAGGGTGTACTTTGCGTAACATCAAGTGGGCCGTAGGTCTTGTTCTTTACACCGGTGACGAAACAAAGGTGATGTTGAACTCAGGAATCACCCCAACCAAAATATCCAAGATTTCCCGTGAATTGAACTTGTCCGTTATTATTAACTTTGCCTTGCTTTTCATCCTTTGTTTTATTTCTGGTCTCGTCAATGGTCTATCGTACGATAAGAAGCATGTGTCCAGACTATACTTTGATTTCAAACCGTACGCACCAACCAGTGCCGGTAACGGTACCGTTGCATTTTTTGTTACCTTGATCATCTACCAGTCCCTTGTTCCTATTTCCCTTTACATTTCCATTGAAATTATCAAGACTTTGCAGGCATTTTTCATTTTCTCCGATATTGGAATGTACTATGAAAAGTTGGATTTCCCATGTACTCCAAAAGCCTGGAACATTTCCGATGATTTGGGTCAGATTGAGTATGTCTTTAGTGACAAGACTGGTACCTTAACTCAGAATGTAATGGAATTTAAGAAGTGTACTATCAATGGTAAATCCTACGGGTTGGCATACACTGAAGCCAAACAAGGTGTTGATAAACGTAATGGGTTGGATGTTTTAGCCGAATCCGAAAAATGGAACGAGGTAATCAAGAAGGACAAGGAGCAAATGATCCTGAATATGCAGAACTCCTTCTCTGGTGATCAGTTTAGAGAAGACGCTTTGACCTTTGTTTCCAACGCTTATGTGGAAGATACTCTTTTGACCGAGCAAAGTGAACAAAAGGAAGCTAACGAGGAATTTATGCTTGCTCTTGCCCTTTGTCACACTGTTGTGACTGAGCAAAACGCTAACGACCACAACTTGAGAGACTTTAAGGCCGAATCCCCTGATGAAGCAGCTCTTGTTGCTGTTGCTCGTGACGTCGGTATTGTTTTTGAAGGTAGAGCTCGTAAGAACTTGACTCTCAGTTTCTATGGTGAAACTTTGAACTATACCGTTGCCGATACCATTGCCTTCACTTCAACTAGAAAGAGAATGTCCTGTATTGTTCGCACCCCTGCCAACAAGTACTTGTTGATCTCCAAGGGTGCTGATAACGTTATTTTCCAGAGATTGGATCCTAAGCAAAACCGCGACGAAGTTATCAAGAAGACCGCCTTACATTTGGAAGACTACGCCAATGAAGGGTTGCGTACCTTGGTTATTGCGCAAAAGGAATTGGACCCAGCTTACTACGAAGACTGGTCCAAGAGATATGCCGAAGCTCACGCTTCTATTGATGACTCAAGAGATGAGATCATCGAACAATTGAACGAAGAGATTGAACGTGATTTGATTTTGTTGGGCGGTACTGCCATTGAAGACAGATTGCAACTGGGTGTGCCAGACTCCATTAGTATCTTGGGTCAAGCTGGTATTAAGTTGTGGGTTTTGACCGGTGATAGAATTGAAACCGCTATCAACATTGGGTTCTCCTGTAACTTGTTAGGTAACGACATGAAGTTGTTAGTTGTCAGACCAGATGAAAACGATCCGGAAAACGTCGAACATATCGATCTGTTGATATCCAAGTACTTGCAAGAAAGCTTCAATATGGATATCTCATCTCCTGAAAAGATCGAAGAGTTGATTGATAAGGCCAGAAATGACCACTCTACTCCAACTGCTAAGATGGCTCTTATTATTGACGGTGCTGCTCTCGGTCACATTTTCCAAGATTTGTCCGATCACCCTAACCCTCTGGTTGCTACTTTGCAACAAAAGTTCTTGCTTTTGGGTAAGCAATGTAAATCTGTTATCTGTTGTCGGGTGTCACCAGCACAAAAGGCACAAGTTGTCAAGTTGGTGAAGAACTCTCTTGATGTTATGACTTTGGCCATTGGTGATGGTGCCAACGATGTTGCCATGATTCAAGCCGCCAACGTCGGGGTCGGTATCGCTGGTGAAGAAGGTAGACAAGCAGTCATGTCTTCTGATTATGCTATCGGACAATTTAGATTCTTGACTAGATTGCTCTTAGTTCACGGTAGGTGGTCCTATAAGCGTTTGGCCGAAATGGTCCCTTGTTTCTTTTATAAGAACGTTGTTTTCACCATGACTTGTTTCTACTATGGTATTTACAACAACTTTGATGGGTCTTACCTTTACGAATATACCTTTTTGATGTTTTATAACTTGGCTTTCACCTCCTTGACAGTCATTTTCTTAGCTGTCTTGGATCAGGATGTTTCAGATACCGTTTCCTTATTGGTTCCTCAATTGTACAGAGCAGGTATTCTTGGCGAAGACTGGTCTCAGTACAAGTTTGCTTGGTACATGTTTGATGGTTTGTACCAGTCTGTTATTTGTTTCTTCTTCCCATACTTGATTTTCAGAGAAGGATTCCAGAACCCTCAAGGGTTGATCATTGATCATAGATTCTGGATGGGTACCGTTGTTATTATGACTGCAGTCACTGCCTGTAACTTGTACATCATGTTGAGACAAAAGAGATGGGACTGGTTGTCGTTGTTGATCTATGCTATATCTATTTTACTTGTTTTCTTCTGGTCGGGTGCTTGGAGTGCTAGACCTTGGGTTGGAGAGTACTACAAGGCTGGTTCACAGGTCTTGGGAACTTTGGCATGTTGGTGTGTCTTCTTTGTTGGTGTTGTTGGATGTTTGATTCCTCGTTTCACCTATGATTTCTTGATGGCTAACTTTAGACCAAGAGACATAGAAATCATCAGAGAAAGAGTTCGTTTCGGTGTTTACGACCAATACCCAAGCGGTTACGATCCTACTGACTTGGAAGGAGTCGAAAAGTTCAGATTGTTGAATAAGATTATCGAGGAAGAACCTTCTCTCTTGGAAAAGTTGAACAAAAAGGACAGCTCCAACTACAGCTTAGACGGTCAAAACTCTCATGAAGAGGATCCTGCCAAACACAGAATTTCTAGAACTTTCAAGAGTATCAAGAGAAACGTTACTATCTCCAGATCTTCAAGAAAGGGCACTCCTGGTAGCAAGAGAAGTGCTCCCAAGTCTAGAAACGCAACCATCAACGAACAATTCTTGAAGCCTATCAGCATCGACGAATTGCGTGCGCAAATGGTCCAAAGTGGTGAATACAACACTGGTTTGGCTAGAATCAACACCACTCACGAGCTTCCAGGTTTGACTCAAGCAGCAACTTTGATGACCCTTCACACTAGAAACAGCATTGGTTCTCGTAGAGAAACAACCAAAAATGAGCATTAATTTATTTCACATAGTCTTGTTTTTTAATTTATTTATTGAGTTTTGCAATGTAGAATAGAGCGCTACGAGGTACCCGAGGGGCCTTCCTTTCCGAAGCAGCTCTTACCGGGCTTCTGTCTAGCAATGCTGCACCCAACTTTGCAGCCCGAGTTACAAATCACGTGACACTATACTACTTATTCAATTTTTTCCATCAGCGAAACCACCATGTTTACCTTCTCCCTTATTACTCCAGGAAATGGTGACTTTTCCTTCAAGGCATCACTCTTGAGTTTTGACGGGGAAACGAGGATATTGGCGGACCCCAGCTGGGATGGAAAAGATCCAGAGGCTGCGTCTTTTATCGAGCTTCACTTGAGGGAAGTCCACCTTATTCTCTTGTCACACCTGACACCGGAATTCATCAGTGGGTACGCTTTATTGTGGACCAAATTCCCACATTTGATGGCACAGATTCCCGTCTACTCTACATTACCGGTGAACCAATTGGGACGTATTTCAACTGTTGAATACTACAGAGCCAATGGGATGCTAGGTCCTTTGCAGTCCTCCATCTTGGAGTTGGATGATGTGGACGAGGCCTTTGACAAAATGGAATTACTCAAATACATGCAATCTACCACTGTTTTGGATGGAAAGGTAGGTTTGGTCCCTTATAATGCAGGTCATACGTTGGGTGGTGTATTTTGGCTAATTACCAGAAGAACTGATAAAGTGATTTACGCGCCAGCTTGGAATCATTCCAAAGACTCTTTCTTAAACAGCGCTGCATTTATGTCCAGTAGCACCGGGACCCCACTCCAGCTGTTATTGAGACCCACCGCCCTTATCACCAACTCTGACTTGGGTTCAAGCATGCCCCACAAGAAGAGAACTGAGAAGTTTTTGACGTTGGTGGACGCTACTTTAGCCAATGGTGGTGCTGTTTTGCTTCCTACTTCGCTCTCTGGTAGATTTTTGGAGTTGTTCAGACTAATTGATGAGCATTTACAAGGTGCTCCTATTCCTGTTTACTTCCTTTCGTATTCAGGTACCAAGATTTTGACGTATGCCCTGAACTTGCTCGACTGGATGTCGCTGGGACTTCTCAATGAGTGGGACGATGATGTTACCGCAGACACCAAGGGGTTACCCTTTGCTCCGTCCAAGGTCGATTTGCTCATGGACCCACAAGAATTAATCCAGTTGAGCGGACCAAAGATCATCTTTTGCTCAGGTGCTGATTTGAGAAACGGGGACTTATCCACCGAGGTCTTCAAAAATATCTGTCAAGATGAGAAGACCACTATATTAATTACTGAGAAGTCTGCATTTGGTACCAGTAACACCTTGAGCTCAATGCTCTACAAAGAATGGTACACCCTTACCAAGCAGAAGCTTGGGGGCAAGATTGAAGACGGAACTGCAGTTCCGTTGGAAAAGGTGATCGAGATGGACGACTGGACAAGAGAAGAAGCTTTGACCGGCAAAGAGCTTAATAATTTCCAAGAAAGAGTGAAGGCAGAGAGACGGGAAAAGTTGATAGCCAAGGTCCGTGACAAAAAGAATCAGAACTTATTGAGTGCCGATATCATAGACGACGAGGATTCGACCGATGACGAGGATGACGAAGACGAAGACGAACCAACACACGATGAGTCTGCTCAAGACCTCGTTGCTGAAGATGCCACGGCACCAGAAGAAAGAAAGGTGGACGAGTTGGCCTCCCACGAAGCATTTGTCACCGACTACATCAAGCAATCATTGGAGCAAAACAAAGCATTAGATTTAAAACTCACGCACAGGCTCAAGCCAAGACAGGCCATGTTCCCATACTTCAATGCGGGCCACAAGCAAAAGTTTGATGACTACGGTGAGGTCATTGACAGCAAGGACTTCCAGAAAACAGATGAGGTCTCGAATACTCAGATCATCATGGAAGGGAAAAAGAAGTTTGAAGAGAATGAACGTAAGTTTGGCAAGTCTAAAGATAAACTCAGCAACGTAAGTAAGTTGACACCACAGGAAATCTTGAACAACCAATTGTTGCAAAAGAACTTGGATACCTTGTTCAACCCCAGAAAGAGGTTGCCACTTAAGTCAGGATCATCGTACAGCAACAACCAACTCCGTATGAGATGTGGTCTTTCGTTTGTCGACCTTTCCGGATTGGTGGATATCAGGTCGCTCAACATGATTGTATCTTCCTTGAAGCCAAGTAATTTGCTTTTGCTTCCTGATACCACTATTTTTGATCAGAACGATGAGACCATGAACGGCCTTTTTACCGTGACAAAAATGTTTGTGCAGCAACAAGACGATCTTAAGAAGGACGAGTCCACCAAAGCTATACACACCACCTCTAAATACTTTTCTCTTTCGAACATAAGAGCTGAGCTCTCAACCAACTCTACGGCTACCTATAAAAGCTCGAGCTCCAAGATGAACATCTTCCCTGTCCACATCAACGAGAACCTCAAGGTAGGTGGAGTCTCCTCCGAGAACACCACGGACGAGATGTCTCAGGAAAATGCCATTAATAACTTCGAAGTCAAGCTTGACGAAGAGTTTGTACAGGACTTGAAGTGGCAGAACATTGAAGGAAACTACAGGGTGGCTCAGGTCTATGGTGAATTGGAGGTGTTCAACTCCGTTCCAAAGGGACACAAGAGAGACGTCGCTGACTACATCAACTCCTCCACTCTGTTTACATTAAAGAAGTTGAAGAAGGAAGACTACGTGAAAAAGAAGTTAGCAGACTCGGCTGTTGCCAGCTCTTCCAATGGTCCAAAGTTGGCCATTGGGAATATCAGATTGCCGGAGCTCAAGAAGAAACTCCAGAGTCGCAACTTGAATTCGGAGTTCAAGAGTGAGGGTACTTTAGTAGTCAATGACACCATTGCTATTAGAAAAGTGGCTTACAGCTTTGGTTCCGATGGTGATGATACTGGGGATATAGTTATAGAAGGGAATGTTGGTCCTTTATACTACCAAGTGAAGGACTGCATTCGCGAAATGCTTGCTTATTTATAGAGAATAAAGCTTTAATGCACATAAAATTGAGCATGGGTGCTCAGATGTAATTGTCTTTAGATGTTTGAAGCAAACTATGACCTCAGGTATGTCCAGCGACCTACCGTTACCTCTTTTGGCGTTGCTGCTTGCGACCTCCTGCCTTGTTAAGACTATTCAGAAGCGGACGTGCGCCAACCAATTGTCCTCCAATGAAAGGCCAAACTTTTTTTTTTGACCAAACCAAAAACCAACCACTAACAATGCAACCATACTCCAGATCCGGTGGTACCAGAAAGTGCTTCTATGAATTCCAAACCGTTGTTGCATGTTACACATCTGCTGAAACCACCACCAGAAAGGAATGTGTTCCAGCTTTTGACGATTACTTTGAATGCTTGCATGGCTACAAGGAAAGAGAAAAGACCAGACTCATGTTACAACAATTGAAGGACAATGAAAAGACCAAGTCCGGTGTCACTGCTGCTGAATTGTACAAGTCTGCCGGCTCCGTCTACGAAAGCTTAGATTTGGTGAAGAATTAAGGGTAGAGATCGCATTGCAAAATCATGTATAATAAATACTAATAAAGTGAAATTTTGAAAGAAGTAACCTTGTGCGATGATAAACTGTGCAAGAGAAAACTTAGCGGTGCCCAGTATGGCCAGAAACTATTGAAGTCTGTATAGTACAATTAGCAACAACTCCAAATGGTTCCAGAATGACATGCTGTTCTTTGGTTTTGCTATACTAACAATGTCAGACTAGTACATTATTGGAAGGCTACTGCTATCAATAAATCACCTATGGTCACAAAGTACAACCCACCCTGTTGCGAGCAGAGTTCTCTATCAACCTCTCTAACTACAGTGGAATGTTTGTTTCGCTAAAACTGCGCATGTACTAGACTTACCTCTAAATAGAACTATCTGCCGACTGAACTGATTCCAGTTCAAGGTGCTTTTCCTTTGATTTGGGTGTAAGCAACTTGGTTGGAGGCGCCTCTCCCTTGTTGCTATTGTACAAATATATCCCATTCTTTAAAGCACCATTTCGTTCGTCCCTCTTGTAGAACCAGTATGCTATCATCACTGCCACGTTAAAGGCAAGACTGAAAATAGCGCATGAAATAAAACCTCGTTGGAACCTTGGTGCCTGGGTGGTTGGGAAAGTGAGCTTTGCAACCCATGCATTGGACTGCAAACCCAAGATATATATTATCATCCACTCAATGGCCTTTTGGTTAGCATCGTGTCTCAAGATATCACTGATTAAAGGGTTAAAAACGGAAGACTGCGACCATGACCAATATGCCGTCAGGTATCCATACCACTTGGCACTCTCGGGAACATGCCAGATAGCCAAAATGATGTTAGATATGAAATTCATGAACTGCGAGAAGATAATCATTCCAAACCTCAGGTTGGTGATATCAGCACCAAAACAAACAAATATGACAAAGGCAACACCCAATCCTGGCGGAATGGTAGTCAAATCATTCATGCGCTTGGTAGAATACCGGTTTAAGCTCTTAAGCCAGAGGGCGAAGGAACCACTCAGTGCGGAGTTAGTGTTAAAGCCAAACATCTGAGCAAACGATAAGACCCAGAAGTGCCACGAAGTAAAAATATTCTTCCAAGTGGTCTTATTGTAAAATGAACTTGGAGTGGGATGCATATCTGTCCCATTTTCTATCATTCTCTTGCGAGCCAATCTAATATCGTCATCGGTGAACCAGATCAGGTAACATTTTTGGGGAGTGCCTGGCTGCAAAAAAAAAGAGAAGAGTGCAACCCCAAGCGAAATCGTGCCATCAATCACAAACATCCACTGCCACCCAGACAAGCTGGTATTTTTAATGGTCGACGCAGCACCTTGTAATAAGCCGGACGTCAAAACACCTATAAACTGCCCACAGTAGAAAATTCCTCCTATCAGACCAATCTCATGCGGCTTATACCACTGCAGGGCGCAGTAGTGGAATATAGGAAAGTAAGCAGCCTCTGCAGCTCCTACAATGAACCGGAACGCCTTTAATGAAGCTGGGTTTTGCACTTTATAGGTGAATAAGGTGAAGATCGACCAAATAATCTCCGATATGAGAAGAACGTACGGAATTGACACACGCGGCAACAAGAACATCCAAGGAAGCTCAAATATAACATTTCCCACCGTGAAAATGACTTGCGTGTTGATCAAATCATTTCCCTTCATCCCAATTTCTTCCTTCATTCCAGAAACATAGGCATTATTCAAGTTGGCAGAATCAAGGTACTTTACCCAGTAGCCCAAGATGGCATACACACCAACTGTCAAGTCAAGTTTTATCAACAAGTTTCTCTCCTCTTTGGAGTACGACTTATCAAACCACCTGTACCTCCACCATTCCTGATTTTGCGTTTTTGCAGCTGGCAATCTATACTCGTACTCATCGAAGAACTTGTACCAAGGACGGTTAGCCTCGTCTCGATACTCGATAATATGCACTTGGTCATCTTCGTCTGTGATATCAGTTGTAACATCCTTTGCTTCAACAGTTTCTAAATCGGGAACTACCCGCTCATGCGGAATAAACCAAGGTAACTTTGACATATTTGACAGAGTTGTGACTCCTTTTCCCAAATCCAGGGGCAGAAGTGGTTTATATGCAATTCTATTCATGTTCTTAGCTTGCTGCCACACAACCCTTGATGTTGAAATATTCCCAATAAATTACAATATCCTGATTAATGCACCGGAAGGAGCTCGGATACTAACGTTCCCGATCTTTTCAACAATCCTGTAACCCCAGAGTGATTATCTTGTGTTACACAAGCTACCAATTATCTTTTTTTGCAGCCACACCCTTTTTTACATCAAATTACAAATTGACTCCACAGTTGAAAGATATAAGATCAGAAATGCAATGCAGCAAATTAAAGGATATCAATGGTCGGAGTAGCAGATAAGAAGTTTAACGTGAGACCATTTGTTGACGCTCCAGAAACCAAGGCAGACCTTGATGCGTTGGTGCTTAATGCCATAGACTTGTCTAAATTTCAAGATGGTGATGCGTTTTTACACACAAGACTCGAGTTAGCCAGAGCCTTGGAGGAGTCTATCACTACTTATGGATTTTTTAACCTCACCAATTTTGGAGTAAGTCCGGGTCGGATTGAGCATATTCGGTCGATTGCTCAGAGTTTGCTTGAGTTGCCCATTGAAGAGCAATTGAAGTACCTTGCTAGCGCCGCTCGCAAGGAAGATGAGAAGCCCAATGCTATTGGAGGAGAGCGAGGGCAAGGTTTTAAACCTCCGGGATATTGGGCTATTAAGAACGGAGTGAGAGACTCAATTGCATTGTATAATGTTAGAGATACATGCCACGATTCTTTTGTTCAGGAGAAGGAGAAGCACCCCGAGATATTACAAGTGCACATTCAAGAGGTTGCAGATTATTACAACCATCTTCAAAGAATTGTTTTGCCTAAGTTGCTAAGATTATGCGATTTAATTTTGCAAGTTCCAGAGGGTACTTTGTTGGAACATTATTTCAAAAACAATGGAACTAACCAAGACACTTCGGGCACCCACGGAAGACTTATGCTTTACAGACCTTACGAAGATAGGGAGTCTTCAATACAGACTGAACAGACGTACTTGCGTGGACACTCAGATATCAGCGCCTTTACGTTTATCACTTCCCAGCCCATACTAGCATTGCAAATTCGAGATGTTTTCACCGGTGGCTGGAGATATGTTAACCACAGACCAGAATCGCTTATAGTCAACGTTGGGGATTCTATAGAATTTATCACTGGTGGGTACTTCAAGGCATGTACACACCGAGTCATTGAACCTCCTCCAGACCAATTGAAGTACAACCGGTTGGTGGTGATCCATTTCATTAACCCCAGTGAAGATGCAGAGCTAGACCCAGAATTGATCCAATCGGAGAAATTGAAGCTATTGGGATACTCCAAGACTGATAAGCTAAAAGATTGGGAAAAAATCAGTTTTAAAGAATGGAACGATAAGAAAGGTCAATTACTCGGACGTACTGATGCTGGCACCAGAAACAAGCTTGAAGCTTATGGAAGATACGTGGAGCGTTGGCATAAGCTTAGTACTTAAAGAACTGAATGTACAAGTGTTGCTAACTGTAGTGTTGTAGGAGTATGTAAAACAGCAATGATACTAGGGATGATGCTAGGGATACAGTAAGTGTACCTTGTACACCCCAAGCATAACGTATCCTAGTATATACTGAACTGACAAATCCGCCTACAGCCTAAACTACAGAAAAAGCCTCTATGGCCAAGTTGGTAAGGCACCTCACTAGTAATGAGGAGATCGTCAGTTCGAATCTGGCTGGAGGCATATTTTTTGGTTTTTTTGCGGCATCTCTCAGTATCGTAAAAAGATCCAAAGCTCCATCTTTTTTGCTACCCATGACGGAACCCATAACAAGCGAGAAGCTTATCCAGCAGTCGTTTGAGCGGAAGACTGTCGCCTCCAATCAGCCATCGTATGTAATACAGGATTTAGATGAACTTAAAGCATACCAATTACAGAAGAGAAGGGAGTACGAGCAGCAGCTCAACAAGAATAGATTGAACTATAGACAGTGGATACGATATGCCAAGTGGGAGTTAGAATACAATCACGACTTCAGAAGAGCACGGTCGATCATGGAGAGAGCCTTGGATGTCAATGTCGAGTACATACCGTTTTGGACGCACTACATCCAGATGGAGCTTGGATCAAAGAATGTCAATCATGCCCGAAACTTGATGGACCGAGCTGTCACCACATTGCCACGCCATTCCAAACTCTGGTTCATGTACGTACAGACAGAGGAGACTCTAAAGAACTACGAAATGGTGCGTGTCATCTTTGAGCGTTGGCTTGAATGGAAACCCGAGGGTGCTGCTTGGGATGCATACACCAACTTTGAGATCCGGTACGATGAGGTCGACAAAGTCCGCAGAATCTTTACCAGATACATCCAGGAGTTTCCAAAGAGCGAAGTTTGGCTCAAATGGGCCGAGTTTGAAATCACAAACGGAAACGTGGTCAAGATACGAAAAGTGTTTGAGACCGCAGCCAATACCCTCATTGGTCTGGACGACCCTGCATTACACCTATTAATAGCCAAGTGGGCTGACTGGGAGACAAAAGTGAACGAAGATGAACGTGCCAAGGCCATCTACGATCTTTTGCTAGGAAGTGACAAGATCAGATTGACTGCACATCAAAAGCAAGCCATATCGGAATTGTACGTAGGCTTTGAAAAGGCCTATGGGGACAGCAACGGCATCGAAGGATCTATAAAACGCAAACGTATGCATGAATTCGAGAACCAGTTGAAAGAAGACCCTGAGAACTACGACATATGGTGGCTGTACGTGAAGTTGGCAGACAATCTGGAGTTGATTCAAATCTACACGCAGGCCTTGAAAACTCCACCCGCAGACACCACAAAGTCCATCAAATGGAGGAGGTATATCTATTTGTGGGTCAAATTTGCATACTGGACGGAATTCACAAGAAAGGACGTAGAGGCTGCACGTCAAGTGTGGAAAGACGCTTTGGAGGTTGTTCCTCACACCCACTTCTCATTTGCCAAGGTGTGGGTAGGGTACGCTGAATTTGAGATCCGCCACGGCCAGCTTCTGGACGCCAGAAAAATCTTTGGAAGGTCCATTGGTAGGTTGGCCACCGTCAAGCCCAAAATCATGCGGTCGTACATTGGGTTGGAGTCCAGGTTGGGCAACTGGGACCGTGTGCGCAAAATATATGAGAAGTGGTTTGAATTGAGCACCGATATACAAGTGTTGTTAGACTACATTGAGTTTGAGAAGTCAGTTGGAGAGAACGACCGTTGCATAGCATTGTTTGAAGTGGGAATTGAAGTCGCACAAGAGTTGGGCGAGGACGTGCAAGTCGTCTTTTACCCATTTATCGAGTACTACAAGGATGAAATGCACTATGAAGAGGCCAGAGGGCTCTACCAAGAGTTGCTTTCTGCCACCAATAACGAAGTGGAGGTGTGGTGCAAATATGCGTTGTTTGAAAGTACGATTTTGTCGACCACTCAATTGCAGGCTTACCACGACGGCAATTTGGATGATGAATTGACCATCACAGAGGACCACAAGCAAAGCACCAGAGGAGTGTTCCAAAAGGCTGAAAAGTTATTCAAATTGCAGGAAAGAAAGGAGGACCGCCTCGTCATCTTGGAAGCTTGGAAGAACTATGAAACTGCCCACGGTAGAGAAGAAGACGTGAAGGCTGTTGAGGACAAGATGCCGACGATCGTCAAAAAGACGGTGGATGGAGAAGAATCCATCGATTACATCTTCCCTCAGGACGAACAGAAGCCCAACATCAACAAGTTTTTGGCTAACGCTAAGAAGTGGGCTAGCAAGAAATAGAAGTGCTCTTTTCCAGCTACATCACCAGTTACTTTGAAATCAAATCGTATATTATGTATATAGTCGGCAGTAATCCAGCACTAATGACCACCTCTAAGAGTTAACACCAAATGTAAGGCAGAGCCAGGGTTGATACCTGATTCTTGGACAGTGCTTTCATCATCTAATTGGGACCCGTTGAAAATGAGACGCTGTTGCAGAGGAGCAATCCCTTCCTTCTCTTCCATCATCTCCTTAATTCTAATGATCTTATCAGTGGTTTCTATGTCGACCAATATATCTCTTCCTGTTAATGTTTTGACCTTGACTTGCATTGTGGTTGTTACTTATAAATTGCAAGTGCGAAATCATTTGCTTGATCATGCTGGGGCGAGGCCAACCACACAGACAGCAAGCTCGCCTGTGCGAGAATTTACAGATCACCTAAAGGTGCTACTTAGGTAAGCCGTGAGTGGCAATACCAGGAGTTGCATTTCGACCCTAATAGGGCACATTGCCTATCAATCCCCCCGCATGCTTGGCTGTATTCTTACAGCCGTGAATCTGTTGTCTGTGGAAATCTTTTTTAGTGATGCTTCCAACACCTTTGGTAGGAGAGCTAGGCGATAAGGTCTACGAGCCAGCAGAGGACTCGTTCCTCTTGCTAGACTGCTTGGAAGAGGACAAAAAGTACCTTGAGGATAGATTTAAAAAGGTTCCTATCGTTTGTGAAATCGGAACTGGTTCAGGCATTGTCACAACCTTCATCAAGCAGCACATTCTTCCCAAGTCCGTGTGCTTGACCACAGATATAAATCCACATGCATGCACTTCCGTTCTAGACACGTTGCGAAAGAACGTAGGTGGTGGGTCTGCTTCTGACTCGATTCAGATGAGCTTGACGGCGGCCTTCAAGGATCGTCTTATTGATGTTCTTGTTTTCAACCCCCCCTACGTCCCTGCTGGCGAAGTTCCAGAGATACCAGCAGACTTGGAAGATGACTCGTGGTTGGATTTGGCCTTGTTGGGCGGTGAAAATGGTATGGTAGTCACCCAAATAGTGTTAGATCGGTTAGATTCCACGCTTTCTGAAAAGGGAGTCGCCTATATCCTCTTTTGCGCTAGGAATTTCCCAGATAATGTTGCCAAATCAATGAAGGGAAGGGGTTGGAGTGTTGACACAATTATCCACAGAAAAGCTGGATGGGAAGTTTTGAGTGTGTTACGGTTTACTAGAATATAATAGAATAATTGAGTCGTATCTAGACATTGGTTTTGGGATTGTAGCGATCCTTAGAGGAATAATTTCAGCGTATACATGAACTTCAGTTCACCCTAAGGCTTTGTTTCACTAGAACGGAGAATTCCCGAAGATATTTACGTACTTGGAGATGCAAGCTTGTGGCAGTTAGAACTTGGCTCTCAAGAGCACAGACCTTGAAAATTCATACTGCGAAATAATTTTTACAACCAAAAGATGAGTGGCCGCCTTACGAAATGGTCAGGAACAGCTCTGCGCTACAAGGACCTCGTTAGCCAGAAGCTTGATACTATTATAACTGGCCAATTAACCGCTGAGCAACTAGAGGCTTACCAACAACTTTTTAGAATCGAGGAAATCACTACCCTATTCAAAAGCGCAGACGAACGCTCCAGATCCATCAGCAGATTGGTTCCTTCAGGTAAGCCAGAAGCAAACCCTAACTTTAAGAGAGATCCTTCACCACCTCCAAAGTATGATCACCATGGGAATAGGATAAACACGAGAGATGCGGTGATGAGAGAAGCTTTGGACAAGGAGCGTAACTACTTGATTGAAGTTGTAGCCAATAATGTCAAGGACTACGTTTTGCCGCCTGATTACAGAAGACCTGTTAAAACAATGGAAAAGATATACATTCCTGTTAAGGATTATCCAGATATAAACTTTGTGGGGTTGTTGTTGGGTCCTAGAGGAAATACTTTGAGACAACTCCAGGAAGAGAGTGGAGCCAAGTTGGCAATCAGAGGGAAGGGTTCTGTCAAAGACGGAAAAAGTGCTGCTCCATCTGCCGACACTTCTTCTAGTTCCTCCACTGCCGTAGCAAATATTAACCCTCGCTTGGAATCAAACTCTGATGACTTGCATGTCTTGATAATTGCGGAGACCCAACTGAAAATCGATAAAGCAATAAAGTTAACAAATGAAGTTATAGAGAAGGCCATCAGCTCCCCAGTTGGACAAAACGACTTAAAGAGAGGTCAGTTGAGGGAGTTGGCAATTTTAAACGGTACTTTGAGAGAAACCAAGCCCTACGATCCAAACGCTCACAAGAGGCTGCAAGGGCAAAGAATGGACATTACAAAGATTGTATGCAAAATATGTGGATCTCTTGGTCATTTTGCTAGAGACTGTAAACATAAGGGCCAACAGACTGGATGGAACAACCAACCAATGGCTCATGAACAAGATCTCAAGAGACGATATGATGCGGGTGCAGATCCCGCACTCAAGAAACCAAAAGTGGAGCTTCCCCCATGGGCAGACCAGTCAGCAAACTATGGAGCAGTTCCGTCTTCTTATGCACCTCCTGGAATTCCAGCTTATTCTGCTCCACCTCTGCATCGTCCACCACCACCACCACCTGTGGCTAACAGACCACCACCACCAGGCTCTCTGATTCCTATGAGACCACCAGCACCAGCATCCATAACAGAAGCAAGACCACCACCGCCAGTGGATTCTAAACCACCACCGCCAGTGGATTCTAAACCACCACCGCCAGTGGATTCTAAACCACCACCGCCAGTGGACTCAAAACCACCACCGCCAGTGGATGCAAAACCACCGCCTCCTCCTGGTAACTAAAACCGCCTACAATACTTACATAAACTATCGCACGAATCATGACATAAAGTATTCCATTGAAATATACTACCTAGGAAACTAGAACAAAGCCAAAGGATTTGTTGCATTTGCTGGAAGAGCTTGAATCACATCCCAATGTTCTTCAACACATGTACCGTTCAACCTGTATATATCAGTATAGGCAGTTAATGGTTCTCCTGGTTGAGCAACCTTGTAATGAACATAGCCAATATTGTTTTGAAACCCAACATGAAGTAAGTCAATGGTAGCATTGACAAAGTAACCATCAAGCGCATCTATGGCAGTTTGTCTGCCACTTTTTATATATGCGTTATGCTGAATGTAGTCGGGAGAAACAAACTCCAATAACGCAGCAGTGGTGTTTCCTTCAACGTAGAAAGTATTGACAAATTCGTAAAAGGCCAAGCCTTGATGCTCAGGAGATGCCAACTGTGGTGGACAATGAGGAGCGTGGAAGAGGTTGGTTTGACTGGCAACAGCAGGGGAAACAAAGGCAACAAAAGCGCTAATAACAGCAATCTTCATAGTAGAACTGAGTCGAGAGATTCCGATTCATACCATTTCTACCTGCTTTATATACTTCGATCCTGCAACTGATGATTGCTGCAAAATATTTTTATAATTTAGTAAATTTTTATAAGTTCCAAATACGTCAAATAATAAACGTTTCAGAGGTGGTATGCACATGGGGTCCAATGGAACACCTGCTTCAGACCAAAGGTGAGCCGTTGATTGACCAAATAAAAGGTTGCGACTTAATCTACGAGAGAAGCTGCTTGGTTCATTCACGTAGTGCCTTCTTCCACAGTCCAAAACGGTACTTTGTTGCACTGTTAGAATCCAAAACCAGAATTGGCAGTGCGTCAAGAATTCTTACAACCCGCTGAAGAACAGCATTCTTGAGTATTCTTGGCACCACAAGGATCATTGAGTATCTCACAATATTCTAGATTGACTCCGCCTTTCAAGAATTAATTGACTGAGGTAGTTACCTATTACGTCAGATGCAACTCTTAAAGAATCTAAATTGTGCAAGCTGACAAATAACTTGAGACCATTATAACTTTGCATGAAAGATTAACTTAACTTAACACCTCTAGCAGCACTACCAATCAAGTCTTCACGTAGATTAGCTGATGTGGCGCAGTGGTAGCGCAGCAGATTGCAAATCTGTTGGTCCTTAGTTCGAACCTGAGTATCAGCTATTTTTTTTGAAACTGCCCCAGAAATTTGAGTTGGCCAAACATTTTTTTTCTTACTGCAATAATCAACTACTCTTACAGGAATGGAAACGGGAGATGGATTCCTTCCGATAGTGGCTGTTTTCTATGCGGTGTTCCATCCAATTGAGGGAACCAAGATTGTCCACCAGGTTCCTGAAAGATCTATTTTGACGACGAAGAAAAAGACTGAGGATTCGGAGGAGGAAGATTATGATCTGGAGTCGGAGCAAACAGAAGTAGAAGACTCTGAGGACGACGATAGGGAAGAGTCGACCTTTTTATTTAAGTTTGATACCGTCAAGAACTATGTCATTCCCAAACCACAATTATGCAATAAGTTGATATCCTTCAAGATAGATAACTTCAAGGTGATCGGATACCCAGTGAACATTGAGAACACCATGTACTCACGGAATTCTTTCAACTTTAACTTTTGCTTTGTTTTCCCTTACGACTACGGGGATGTGAAACCGTATGAACCCGCTATAAAGCGTATTGGAAAAATGTTTCAGGTATTGGAGGAACAGAGCTTCCTCTTGAGTAAGTTGGACAAATCAGGGTCCTTTTTCAAGGAAGAAAACCAACCGGAGAAGTTCAGCATTAGCAATTTACTCTTTAAGAATTCCGAGGAAGCACCGGTTGCATTGACCCCGGGTCTCTCTAAAGCGAAAAAGATCTCGTTATCGTCGATCGAGTCGTTGGTGCACCAGATCTACCAAGATTTGAACAATTTCAGTGAGTGCTGTATTCCGCTTGATAGTTCCAACTCTGTGGACATCAAGTTATTTCCAATTTTACCACCACCCGTCAATATTCTGGCGTACCAGGTGCCAAATGCCACTGTCAAGCTCAACCAGCTAGTGGACGTCAACTGGGATCCCACGATGACCAAGATCATACCCTATATCAATGGGATAAACTCGATTAAGCGGATCAGCGAACTCTCGAACTCAAATTACTTATTAACCAAACAGTGTATCCAGCACTTAATGCATTACAAGTGTATCGAGATCAGTGACATCTTCCAGTTTTCAAACATCTACGCACCCACAAACTTGATCAGGAACTTTCTCAGGCTGACCAAAATGGCCCAAGAATGTCAAGCATACGTTATCACGCAACTGTCGCTTATCACATCTTCTACTGTCAGCACGGTAGCGACACCTGCGTCTGGTCCGGGCCTGGTCCTGAACCTGGTGGCCCCATCCGTTCTGGCGTCAGTGCTGGCACTGGCGTCAGCACAAGCATCCTTCTCCATGTCGCCGATGACCAAGAGCTACTTGAAAATGCAACAAGGCAAGAGTGCGAAGATCACAGTGCCCTCAAAGTCGGTATTGTTCTATCTTTACAGGTCCTTGAACCATGGCCAGACAGTCAAGGAGTGGTACGTGCAACACAAAAAGTTGTTGGCAAACATCGACGTTAGACGATTTATTCATTTTGGAATGTTAAGGGGAATCATCTATAGAGTGCATTCATACCCGGTCTTGGACAAGATAGTCCGCGCAGTGCAGAACGAAGACAGAGAGGAGTACGATATGCTCATTGAAGAAATGAAGCAGAAAAGAGTGGACTTGAAGTTGCTAGAGAAGAAAAGAAAGCAAAAGCTACGGTCTCCAGAACTGCTGGCATCGAAGAAGGACTTTCGGAAGGTGAGTTTCAATGGGTCCAATCGCATGGACGCAATTATGGGGAGTGGCTCTGAAGTGAATTCCAGTAACGACGATGGATCTGCCCCTCTGGAAGAAGATGACGATGATGACGACGACGATGACGATGTCAATGAACAACTGTTCCAGGACTACGATGACGAGGACGATGCTGAAGACACAAACAGTGACGAAGACTTGTCGCAGTCTGACGATTCGGAACAGGAAATGGTGAACCTCTTTAAAATGTTGAAGGGATACCAACATTTTGATGCTATCAATACCGAGCTACAGAGGTCAAGGGCTGAGAGTGAGAAGATGATATCGGAATTGGGCTCGTTTAGCATCATCAACAGTTAGGGAAGGACGATGGGCTGCTTCAGCCGCACGTTATCAGCTTGTTCACGTGACCGGGATGATAAACGTGACCAACGCGAAAATGTTAAAACGCAAAAAAAAAACAAAACAAAACAAAAAAACAAAAAACCCATTCTTCCTTAGAAATACATACAATGTCTGGTAAGGGAAAGGTACACGGAGGAAAAGGTAAATCCAGCGAAGCAAGCAAGTCTTCTACATCCCACTCAGCTAGAGCCGGGTTACAATTTCCAGTTGGTAGAATTAAGAGATATTTGAAGAAGAATGCTGCAAGTAAAGTTAGAGTTGGATCCAAATCTGCCATTTACTTGACTGCCGTTTTAGAATATTTGACTGCCGAAGTGTTGGAATTGGCCGGTAACGCTGCCAAGGACTTGAAGGTCAAGAGAATTACTCCTAGACATTTACAATTAGCAATTAGAGGTGACGAAGAATTGGATAACTTGATTAAGGCTACCATTGCCTTTGGTGGTGTCTTGCCACACATCAACAAGGCTTTATTGTTAAAGGTTGAAAAGAAGAAGAACCAAAAGTAAAGTTAAGTCCCCTTTTTTGTATACTATGTTTTGTACTATATATGTTTGAATATATGTTTAACTTTATTAGGCTATGTACAATGTTTATGCAAGTGAGTGTCTACTTTTACGGGCTAGAGGCAGAAGCAGATGTGGAGGAGACTTTTTGGGTGCCCAGCGGCGTGCCAATTGGAGTGGAGGGCACTTTTTGGGTGGGGAGCAGCGTGGCAATGGGAGTGTCGTGTACGGCTGCCGGGAGGACGACCGGAACCACTGCTGCCTCCGGCTTGATATGTGTGGGGACAAGTTCGCTAGGCAAAGAGTAGTCGTCCGTCTTTACTTGTAGCTGCGTTAACTTTAACTTTAAGTAATCTATTTCGTGCTGCAAGATGGTCAAATCATCAATGACAGCATCTCTTTGGTTGGAGCTCTTCTTCTGGCTTCTATACGTCTCAAACAATATCAATGAGCCCGCCACTCCAAAAATGAACATTTCGGAGAGGAAAGTGGCTCCGTTTTCTATGGCTCTGTTATCATTCAATGGCCTAATCTTGATTTTCTTTTCTCCCAATAGGGACATCCGAAGTCTAAGGTCTGTCTTGTGTACGGTCTGGGCAATGCGGATGCAGGTGGACCGGAAAAGTTCGTGCTGTTTAGCCTGTGCCTTGAGTGCAGTGGCTATTGGCTTGGCGACGGTTCGCACCATCAATGACGTGAGCTTAAGCGCAATCCCACTCATTTGTTATTGGTGTGTGGTTGACAATTCTTATTGAACGTTCGCACTTGGATGGCAAATTCCATAGAAAAGAGCAAGCAGTCGTCTCCTAAACGGGAAACGCGACCTAGTGGAGTTATACTTTCCGCTCGCCAAACACTTTAGAAAATCCGATATAGTGTAACGGCTAGCACGGTTCGCTTTCACCGAGCAGACCCGGGTTCAACTCCCGGTATCGGAACTTTCTTTTTTCCCAACAATCATTTTTGAACCCTAGTGCTCCTAAAGTCCGTGAGTGTATGAACTGATAATTACCCCACATACAATTAGACTATAAAAGTACCCAGATCGGCTGTCAAAAAAAATGAAGATCAATACACAGCTCATGACCTACGACACCTTTGAGAATGAGGCACAGCTCCCGCACCTCCCTGTGCCCCCGCTCTCCTCGACCATCACGCAATTGCTAGCGCTGATCAAGCCGTTGGTTAGCCAGGCTGAGTACGAGGAACTCTTGCAGGAAGCCAAGCAGTTCATGGACCACAAGTTGATTGATGTGATCCAAAAGCATTTACAGGAGTTGTCCAGAAAGCACCTGTGCTACTTGAGTTCAATCCATAATGAGATCTACAGTGACTTGCGTGGGGACGTGTTGCCAAGAAACCCGTACTTGGTATTGGAGGAGGACCCATACGCAAAGACTCTCACACCACCCAACCAGTCGCAGCGTACGGCGACCTTGGTCAATTCCACCCTCAAGTTTATCATTTCCTTGAGGAACCACACATTGAAGCCCGACTTGACCCCGAAGAACAGCAATCCCTTGACCATGAACTGTTACAACCAGTTGTTCGGAACCACCCGTATTCCTGGCAAGTACTCGCTGGATATCAAAACTTACGGCGATTCGAAGCATATTGTTATTATTTGCAACAACCAGTTCTACAAGTTACAAGTATTGCCAGACGACGGCGAAAAGCAAATCTTATTCAATGACTACGAGTTGTCGCTCATCTTGCAGAACATAATCAACATGTCGCAGAACGTTAACGAAATTGAATCTGTCAACAACTCCTTTGGCTCTATTACCACCCAAGCCTTCAAGTACTGGAAGCTTGCCAGAAAGGAATTGGCCATGACGAATCCAAAGAACTTGCTCACCATAGATAGCGCCTTGTTCATAGTGCTGCTTGATCTCAACGCACCCAAGACCGTAGATGAAAAGATCTCAGTCATTTCTACCGGAACGTCTAGCTTGCTCCGCGGTACCAACGTGCAAATCGGGTCCTGCACCTCGAGGTGGTACGATAAGCTCCAGTTGGTGGTGACCAAGAACTCTGTGGCCGGGTTTGTTTGGGACTCTGTGTCGATGGACAGCACAGCCATTCTTCGTTTCATCAGTGACATCTACACGGATCTGATCTTGAAGTTGGCCAAAAACATCCATGGGCTGGAGTACTCGCTCTTTGACGGCAACATCAGCTTCGTTTCTTCTGCAGAATCCAAGCCAGACGTCGAACTCTTGAAGTTCAACCACTCCAACGAGCTTTCCATGCTCATCCACCACTCGGAAACAAGGTTGGCTGATTTGATCAGTCAGCACGAGTACCAAACTATGAACATCAACATCGATACGCACTTGGTGACCAAAATCGGCATCTCCATCGACTCCTTCTTGCAAGTCTGCTTCCAAATCGCATACTACTCACTTTATGGTAGGTTGGTGAACACCTTGGAACCCGTCACCACGAGAAAATTCAAAGACTCCAGAACCGAGTTGATCACTGTTCAAAACGAGTCGATCGAAAAGTTGGTCAAACTATTTATTTCAAACTCGTCCCCACAAGACAAATGGTCTGCATTCAAAGACTGCTGCAAGCAGCACACTGAGCAGTACCTCAACGCCATGAACGGGCTGGGCTTCGACAGACACTTTATGTCCTTCATCCGCATCATCAAGTACCCGCACATTATCGATTTCCTCAACAAGGAGAGCCCTGATTTGGAGCCCATAGACCTCGCCAGTACCTACGAGGAACTCCCACTCCTTTCCAACCCTTTGGTGGAGAAGTTGACCTTGCCAGAACTCCTAATTTCCAACTGTGGTAACAACTCTGTCCATCTCTTTGGCATACCTCCAGCCATCGACCAAGGTTTCTCAGTAGGATACATTGTGCACTCAGACAAGATCATTCTTACGGTTTCATCCAAACACAGACAAACAGAGAGGTTTTTGAATACTTTCCAGAGAATCATCAACGACTTCAAGATGATTGTGTTGGCCAACTCCCAAGACATTTTGATTGACATAAATGACACAAACGCACGAAAATTGGAGGTGGCTAAGTTGAAGATCCAGAAAGAACTTGACCAGGTTACCGACTTGCCATCTATGAGGCACCCTATTGACCTTTCTTTGAACATCAACAATCCAAACTCGGCAGCATTGACGCAGCTCTCCTCGCTGAAGAACTCAACCAACACCCTCATCCAAGACTACGACATCCTGGGTGGGTACGGTTACTTTGACTTTGGTGAATTGGGGTCAAGATCAAACACAATCTCCAGAAATGAGTCTGAACTCAATGTCAATGTTACTGCAATGGACATGAAGCGCAAGATGTCGCTTTCAGAAAGCATTAGGGATCGCATGGACCAGATGTCTGAAAGGCCAATCGAAAAGGAAAAAGACAGGGTTGTTGGTAGAGAGCTCAAGCTCGTTGAGTAGCTAAACGGTGCGTATTTTCGATAGCCATGGGCTTCTTGTTGAACAAGAAGCACCTTATTTATTTCTAGTTTTGGTTAAAGTACAAGATCGCAACACTTGTAAAACCCAATCTTGCTTTTTAATACACAATATCATATAACCCTCGTCCTGCTTATTCTTATTTCACTTCATCTCTTTAATCCTGCTTGCTTTAATGCGCATTTATTCGTAATCCATCTTGTTTGTAATCCTGCTCAATACACAACATCACTTCGTAAAACCCACTTGACACCTTGCTTGATTAACTCGCCCTCGTGTAATAAGCAGTCATCTCCATGTTTATGTAAAAGGGCCATTCCCTTTGACGGATGCACATTCAAGGGTTTTTCGGATCTGTGGTCCGGATAGAAGATGGTTCCTCCTCCTTCGAATTCATCGTCTCCAGTCAAGTAGATGAGCAAAGTCCACTTTGTCTTGCCCTTCTTGGTACCCTGTTCGTTTGTTTGTGCAACTACACTCTCGTCATAGTGCTGTTGGAAGTAGTGACCCTTTCTGTATCTGTATATCCTCAACTGTGAGTTCAAGCACTTGGCCCCACGGAAAGTGTCGCGGACCTCTTCAAGCTCCTCGTCTTCGTACTCGGGTTCTTGCAAGAGAATGTCTTGCAAGTACTTCCAGAGAATCTGACTTGAGTGCCAGTCATTCAAAAGGCACCTGTCGTTGACACGGGCAGCGTAGTCCTTACTCTTGATCAAAGGTGTGGTCTCCAACTTGAGTTCCTTTTCGAATGATTGGATTAATTCATTGCACAATTCTTTCTTGAAAAACTTATCTACGATCACAATCTGGTCAGAAGCCAATATTTCGGGCGCAGGCTTGAAGAAAGCTTTGCTGGAATCTTTGTTTAAGTTCTCAAACCCTTGGGGGAAGGCGAATGGAGCGGACTCTTTCTTCTTTGGAGGCATTTTGACTTTAATATTCGGTGCGCAAACTGGTCGCTGATCTGATGTAAAGTTAGCTGGGCCGAGGTAAAAGCAAACAATGGGCACACTATGTTTGTCCAATGTTGAATAGCCATTGAAGCTAAAATAGCCCCATTTCAACATATCCATATACAGCTTACCTCACTTCACATCCATATACCTTAGCACACATCAAGTTCTCAACTTACGGGGTCTATACCGTAGGAATTTCCTAAAAAAGGAATAAGCGGATTTAGCTCAGTTGGGAGAGCGTCAGACTGAAGAAATTCAGTCACAGTTAATCTGAAGGTCCTGTGTTCGATCCACAGAATTCGCATTTTTTTGCAAGCACGAAGCATGTAGCATTCTCAGGCTCTTGATTGATGCATAGTCGTCTCCTTTTTGCATTCCGAGCAGGGAGAGCATCTCGGGAATGATGCACAGGTAGTCTCATTTTTGACGGTGAACGTATTCCGAACACAACACGAGTGCTTGGTCAACGTTTCTGTGGAAGCGTGTGCAATGGAAATGTGCGCATGGTTGTTCCGAAAAGGAAGTCAGAAGCAGAAATGAAAAATTAAGCAGACAAGCATACATGCTCAGATAGCAGCCATGGTACGATTACCATTTCTCCTCTATGGTTCTAAGGAGGTCCTCGAATGCACGGTGACCATGGATTTCTCCTGTAGAAATGGACGTTGCGCTGTCAAATGACATGCAGACAAAACGTCACAGTAAATGACGTCAAGCACGCATACATCACTCTTACAAGAGGTGGCCAGTAAACACTTATTGTTTATAAATAAAGGCACGCAAGGAGTCGTCAGGAGACTAATATAGGGGCCCTGTGTCCATAGTCTAGCTGCTTTGTACAGGTTTAAGATTGGATCTAGGAAATGTGCGTCGCGTAACGTTTTAGCCATCGACTGTATTATCGCAAAATAATCCCAAAACGGCAAGTGATCTTGCGATGTGGAAATGTCGCCAAGATTGAGGTTGCAATAGGTTTTCGGAGATCTCCTAATTTAGCTATGCAAGTTTGCCATGCAAGTTTGCCATGCAAGTTTGCCGTGGAGGGGTACGCTTCTGGGTTGACGAGGAAATGGAAGTTTAAAGAGAGACTCTACTAACCAAAGAAGGTCTAGCCAGGGTGTGCATTTCATGTATGCGTAAGTCTTGGAAAGCCTCGAAACGAGATGAAATCAGGTGCTGTCTTTATGCAGTGTGTGTGAAAATCGAATGTGTTCCCCTGCACCTGCGCGCGGATGGACCATCTTATCCAGCTGCTGACAGAAAGGATGCCGTACACACTTCTGTCTTTGTGGTTCCTATGACGTACGAGACATGGCTCTCTAACTACAAGATTTGACCAAGATTGGCTCTACCAAGATTTGACCAAGATTGGCTCTACCAAGATTTGACCAAGATTCGGCTCTACTAACGTATATGTAACTTCATTCTATTTTTGTGTTGCGTGTTGCTATATCAGTCTGCTATACGATACGTACAATGCTAAACCCTCACCGTGAGGGCAGTTGTTGGATAATATGAACCGGCCGGTTTTGGAAGGACATGCCTTCCAGTCTAACATACTATCATGCTGTAAACAATTGTTGTCGACAAAGAACCCCGAGGTGTGGTTAGTTCCTGCGCCCAAGTCACCGAGGTCGTTTATTCGGACAGGGTCGCCATCTTGGTCCACCAAGGTGCCGTCTGCGAATAGCACGAATTTCACCTCTTCTCCCTCATCGCCTCCAATGACATAGGAGCCTTCGAGGTCCCGGACCTTCTTGATGGGGGCTATATGGTATGCATTGCCCGCATGTGAGGATCTGACCCGAAGCTGTGTCTTCTTGGGTATGGGCGTAGCCACGATATTGGCTATTATGAAGAAGAATGCCAACAATGCGTATCTCATCTCTTAGGTTGGTCAAACTTGGAGAATTTTCACGGTGGGGACGACTGCCTTCGTTTATATAGTTTGCGACGAAATTTGCCCCAGTTAATGTGACAACGCTCATGTGTATTTTACCACCAATGCTACCCCATTTGTGGCGTTGGAGAAATTGTGTTATTTATGGTATCCGTTTGCAGCTAAGAAAAGTGACGGAGTTTCGGGATTAATCGCACTTAGTGGAACACTTCCCCAAACGATTGCCATAAGCAGAGTTTTTAGAAGGTGTCATGGAATTACCGCTTTTAGAAATGGTCGCATGATGGGGAGCCTGATGGCTGCACATTTAAAGGTCTTGACATGTGTGCAAAAGTGAATGTCTGGCCTGTGAACTGGAACACAAAGCTCGCTCTTGAAATTTATGTGGATGTACGTTGGGGTCAAGTTGCGAAATGAAACCATTTCACCTTATGATGCACACAATGCAGCCTACAGACGCCCCACTTTGGGCTCCTCCTGGGTCACCAGGAACCACATTGATACCAACGAGATGACTTTGAAAAACGACTTTTCAAAAACGTATTTGTTGCTGCCGTTCCCCAACTCTACTTTTGCATCAAAAGTTATGAGTGGCTCTCTCACTGAGAACGCGTGCGCACACACACTTTTTTCCAATAACATGAAGATACCAATCAGCGGGTTCAGCGGGTTGTCCAAGAGCATCGTGCAAGTCAAGGGACCCGATGCATCCAAGTTTCTCAATGGTCTCATCACAAGCAGATTGACTCCCACAATCGTGAAGAAAAAGCAGCACACCATCGACTCGGTCGACCATGATTTGTCAGAAGCAATCGATATCCACTCCAACTGGGGCGTGCTCCACCAAGACATATATGATCCAGAGGAACACATCTATCTCCGCAGAGACGGACTCAACTCGATGTTATTGAACTCAAAGGGCAGGGTCAACACCGACTTGTTTTTGTACGCAAACCCCTTCCACAGCCTTACCGAGTGGCTGGATCATCCAAACTACTTGGTCGAGGTCGACTCCAGGCACTCCTCCAAATTGTTGGGTTTGTTAAAACTACACAAACTAAGCTCCAAGGTGGAGATAAAGCAGCAGCCTTTCCACTCATATTATTACTACAACGACAACTACGAGTTTGACTCCTGGTTGACAGACCTCCAAACAGAGTACATGACCTCCACAGACCCGGTCTCAGCTGTCGAAAGCGCAAATAAGCTCACAAAGTACTTGTTTGCCGAAAGCGCACACTCCAACATAGTCGGCTTCTCCTTGGATAACAGAATCCCCAATTTTGGTGTGAAAATCCTTACGAGAAGCGTCATCGAGTCGCCCCAGGACTTGTTTTCTGCAAATTTCCAGTTCCCGGTGTCACAAGTGACGGAAACCGACATCGCCCAAAGAAGATATCTCAATGGCTTATTTGAGTCCCTGGATGTGGCCTCAGACGACGTATCCTTGTTACCATTTGAGTGCAACTTGGACTACGTCAACGGGTTGTCTCTCGAAAAGGGCTGCTACGTGGGTCAGGAATTGACCATAAGAACTTATAACAACGGGATCATAAGAAAAAGAATAATGCCGTTCCAGGCGTTTGACTTAAAATCAGGCAGGGTGTCCGACCACATCATCGCCGACCCCACTGACCTTGTTGTTGATCTTGTCAAGCACTTAAACAAGGCAAGCTTACCCAAGGTGTCGGTTTCCGCATTGAACGAGGACGCAGAACAGGACCAAAGTTCCAAAAACGAGCAACCATCCAACTCTCCGTTTGCAACTTCACCCTTTGGCTCAGCCCCAGTCAGAAAGCGCAAGACTTCCTTGGGTAAAATTATGTCCATTGAGGGCAACTTGGGCTTCATCTTGATCAGTTTGGAAGACTTTGCTAAGCACGACGGTTTGTTCAAAATAGAGGTACCAAGTTTAGGCGGAGAACAAGAAGTGGGCATTAAAGTATTCCAACCAGATTGGTGGCCCGAAGAAGAGGATATGTAGACACGAAAGTACACGGAAACGGGTTTAGTATAGACATTAGAAATCAGCTTGGTGAAAAAGTACGCATACAGTTGCAGAAAGTTTAAGTGCGCACTTTTTTTTTTTGTAAATATATAGAAATCATTCAAATGACCAAGGAAGAACTCACAGCGGATGAAATAGCCTTGTATGACCGTCAGATTCGACTCTGGGGGATGGCTGCGCAGCTCCGTCTCCGGTCCGCCAAGATTTTGATAGTCAATATTGGTGGTGTGGGTACAGAGATTGTAAAGAACTTGGTGTTGGGAGGACTCAACACGATTGAGTTGTTGGATTCGTCCACCGTCAAAGAGGAGGACTTTGCCTCGCAATTTTTCTTGCCAAACGATGACAGCATAGTCGGCTCGTTAAAATTGCCACTCATAATAGACCAGATCACCAGCCTCAACCAGCGAGTCAACTTGTCGATTCGAACCGATCCAATTCTGAGCGTGTTTGGCGACGAGTCTTATTTCAAGCAATTCGACTTGGTGATAGCCACAGAACTCAGCAAGGACGAGTTGCTCAAGCTCAACGAGGTCACCCGCAAGTTGCGCATTCCTTTGTACCTGTCTGGGTTGCATGGGATGTTTGGCTACATTTTTACTGACTTGATTGAACACGAATCGGTGTGCGAGAGAGACGCAGGGAACCAGGCCAGAGTGCCAAACACTCCTATCAACAGGTGCAAAACCATCATCGGCGTCAAGTCAGACAAAGACTCGTCAAAAGAAACTCTTACCATATTGGATAGGTTTGCTCCGTTGCTGAACATATTCTCTTCAAAGGAACTTCCTTCGCAGTTGAACAGAAGACAGTTGAAAAGACTTTCTGCTGCTTTACCAATGATTTTTACTATTTTTGAATCAGGCATTGAAAACTTGAAGGAGAATGCCATTGCCAAGTGTACCGCCCTCCAAATCCCGACTACTGTCATCACTGATGAGTACGTGGAATTATTCACAAACCAAGCCTTTACCGAATTTTCGCCTGTGGCGGCAATTCTTGGTGGTGCCTTGGCCCAAGATGTCATCCAATTCCTTAGTAAGAGAGAAAGTCCTATCAATAATGTGTTGATATTGGATTCTATCAAGTCTGAAATGCCAATATATCTGTTGTGAGGTAAGAGGAGGTAATATTGGTTCTTCCTGTTATCGGAATTTATAGAAATTGGGCAAACTCGAACTACTTCAGAACACTTGTGGTACGATGAATTGGTCTAAAAGGCAAGAAAACGCAACCAATTGGCAGGAAACTCAATCAATGGGCAGAAAACGCAATCCATCGGCAGAAAACGCAGTCAATGAGTAGACACATTAATGGCAGAAAGCGCAACCAATGGGTAGAAAACACAACCAATGAGTGGCGTGAACTCTAATATCCAGGTTCAGTAGAACTACCAATGTGTATACTTCAACATTCTTAAAAGCCAACTTGAATTGAAGATGTCACAAATACTAACTTCTTGTACTCAATTGCATCAACATTATATTAACTATAAACTGGCAGGTTCAATTCTAATATAATAGCCACCATTATCATTCTTTATAAGGCCTTGGTTGTTGAGCTCGGTCATCAATGCTGAGTCAATCTCAAGGGCCCCATTTTGGTTAGTCTTGAGAACAGCAATGTTGCAAGCATATTGCCTCTCATTAACCTTATCACACGAGTAGTAGCCGAGGACTCCTTCGGCATTGGTAATTGGCGATTGGCTAGATATGTATGGGATGAGAGTCCCTGCAACAGAGGTAATGAAAAGGACAGTGCTAATGAATTTCATGGTGGATGTGGTTAAAGTTTGTAATATTTGCCTTCACAAGGGGGGAGGAGAAGTTTGCAGTCCGCAGCTTGCGGATTTTTGATAGATAAACGGGTGGGACAAAAACGTTTCCCGTGTTCGATTCCGGGGATTCACATGACATGTGAACGTGCACAACACGCAACCCATTGCTGGCAGACCACTAGAGATGTACACTACACCATACTATAAAGTCTTGTATAATACATAATTAAATCATTACTTGACGTTAGGGGTTCTTCCCTTACGCTTCTTCAACAAAGGAGCACCCTTGAGTATTCTGAGCGAGTTACCCAATCTTTCCTTCAAGCTCTCATTGAGCGAGATTTCAGACTCATGGTCGGCCAAGTAGTTTTTGAGCTCCTTTTGGAACCTGTCTTCTTCAGCTTTTTCTAATTCTTCAGCTTCCTGCACCTTTAGGGAATTTTCTTGAATTTCCTTCTGGATCTCTTCGAATTTGGACTTCAATTCCGCTACGGATTGAATAGAAGTTTCATATTCCTTTGTGATGTAGCTCTTTTCATCGTTCTTGGCCTGTATTTTGGCTAGCTGGTCCTTAATCTTTGACTGCAATTCCCAGATTTCTAATTGGTTTTCGATTGGTTTCTGCAAGTCTACTTCTTTCTTGGCTTGTGGTTTGCTTTCCAACTCTTCCTGGAGGTTCTTTATTTCCTGCTGCAACTCTTCGGATTCGGCAACCTTCTTAGCAATGCGCTTGTTTCCAATGTCTATTCTAGACTGAGCATGATCCACGTCAGAGGTGATGCCAGAGAGAGACCGGGTCATGTCGGTAAGTCTACGACCGACACGAGTGTCTTGAGCATTGAAAGTGATGTAGCTGTCGTACTCTTCAATCGAGCGTTCTTCCTCCAACAAAGCATTATTCAATTGCATTATGAGTTTATGTGTGAGAACTTGATTGGACGTCGAAACACTGCTGTGTACCCCAATTAGGTTATTGTAGTCGTTCTTCAACGGGTTGGTGACGTAATCCGACTCCAATCTCTTCATGTCATAGTATGTTCTCTTCTTTGAAGGCTTCTTTGGTTTATCTACTTCGTTGTTGACTACGTCAAAGGAGTCATATGGGGTGTAGTGGAAGTGGACCTCAGTCAATAAGGACCTCTCCACATCAACAGAGCTGAACTTGGGAATCACAGGAAGTTCAGGCAAGGGCCAGTGGACCTCAAACGGCTTTTTCCCGTAAACATGATCAAAAAACTTGGGTGAAAGATATGTCAATTTTTGGTTGTAGATGGGGAAAACGTCCGGCGGGATCTGGCCGATGCACTCTCTCAAGCATACAATCGATGAAATTAAATTATACAAGTAGCGAGGATCGTTGATATCTTGCTTGTAAAAGAGCTTGCAGTGTTCTATGGTCTTCATTGGAACAAGTCGTATTATGATGGCAGGGTCTGGGTTGTGTTGGTTTCTTATGGTTTGGAAATAGTCGGACGCGGTATCTACGTACCCGTCAAACACCACCAAAGTATCAAACTTGGTGGCAGCTATCTCATCCTGACCCCTCTGCACCTTTCCGTCGTGCGGCAATAAATGGATGTTTGTGGGGAACCCTGTGTCCAGGTTGTTTTTGTTGTTTTGCTGCTTCTTGGATTCTCTCTGGACATTGTGCCCAATGTACCTCTTGACCAGTTTGTTGCCTGAGCAGCCCAATAATAGGGCCTCCGTCAAATCAAAAAATCTCATCTCATTCTTCATGACTATCCCAATGTTTTTGGTGGAGTTCCTCTTGTTGCTCTGAATAATCACGTTCATCAAGTCTTTAAGCACATTGAATTTGCCGCTTGTCTCGGCCAACTTGAAGTGCATGTCCTTCAGCAGTAAATTTTTGGGCATATAATGGTTTATCAATAAATAGGGATGCGTGCTCACAAGCATACAGTTGTTTATACAAATCTCCAACAGCTTCACAATCAATTCTTTGGTGTCGTTGGTCTCACAGTATTTGAGAATGTCTGGGTAGTGCAACGAGACTATCTGATCTGTTAATTCTTTCTGAAACTCATACATAGGAGTGGCCAAATTGTAGTCCCCACTGTTGTTTGTGTGATGGAGATCAAGGTCAACAATAGGGGGCTCTGGTGTCCCGTCTAGGATCTTTAAAAGATTCATCGTAAAGGAATGTTTAGTGATACACTCTGAAATTTGTTTGCTGGAACGAAACTGCAAGTAAGCGCTCGGTAATTTTTTGCATGTTATAGAGCACAGCCGTTTTACAGATTAGTGCTCGTATATACCCTTCCTACACACCCTATAAACTCCACAACTTCACCAGTCTATCCCACCCGCTGGACACTATGGACCTGCCGTCTCCACTGACGTCACACGACATTACCTTTCCGATGTGTCCTGGCAAAGTTTTGACCCTCGTCCAGTTGTTGGCTGACCAGATATGCACCAAGCCGTCGTATCCACTCGTCACCAAGAAAGTACCTGTAGAGTCCAAGACTTCTTCGTTTTGGTTGTCTTCGTCGGTTACTGCGCTGCTCAACGCTTCCTTTTGCGTCCGCTTGAAAAACCGCACGTCGCTCACTAGCTTGTTGTGAGCTGGTATGCTGTATAACTCATTTTTGTTCTTCTGTAGGTTCCTGAGGTCCCATAATTTGACCAGATTATCGCCACTGGCTGTGGCCAAGTAGGTCCCGTCTGGAGAAAAGTCCATTGAATACACCCCTTGGATGTGCTTTGTCAACTCGGTGAGCAATCTACCAGACCGTAAGTCCCATAATCGTACAATCCCATCTAACCCTCCGGATACAAATAGCGAACCATCAGGATGGATGCTACCGCTGAAAATAGGTTTGGAGTGTGCCTCCTGCTGCATCAAGCAGATGTCTGGCCTATTGACGTCCCTGAGCTTCCAAGTCTGGTCAAATGATGTAGAGATCACATACTGCTCAAGTGGATGGAATAGAACTTTCGATATCCTGTCCAGGTGTGCTTCTTTAAGTGACGTTTTAGGTGCGAGCTTCTCAGAGTCTTGGCAGCTCCACAAGTTGATGTTTCCTTCTTGGCCACCACTTACAAACATGTTCTCACTATGCATCCAATCAATGGCACTTGTCTTTTCTGTGTGAAATCCTGGTGATGTGATAGACTTTGTGCTTAGCGAAGTGGCGTCAAGTACGTAAACTTGGCCGTCCCATGACCCGCACGCTACCAAATCGCTATTCTCAGAATACCGCACCACTGACACTGCTCGAGTGTTACCCTGAATCACCTGGGACCCAACGGCGTCATAATGGTCAAGGGTCTTGTTAATTGCCCGTCGGTGTCTGAGTGTTTTCACTGTGTTTTGCTTTTTCTCTATCAGTTGGAGTTGTTGGAGCCTACGGTTCGCACGCTTTAATGAATCATGTAGTATAGCAATGCGTGCATCGTATAATTCTTGTGGTCCAGGAGTATAAAATTCTTCTTCCTCTACTTCTTCATCCATTTCGTTGCCATTATCTTCATCCATTTCCATCTTCAATTCCTCCAAGTCTTTCAATTCTGAAATGAGCTTGATCAATCGGTCTCGCCTTTGTGAGTTGTCTTCTCCTTGTAATTCTTCTGGTTCGCCATATTTTATTAAAGATGCTCGAACGTCTTCATCCAAGGTCGGCACATCCACTGCATTGAACGCATTATTTCCCTTGAACTGTCCGTTGACGCTAGGCACCTGGTTGATATCCATTTGCAAAGAGCTTGAATTTAAATTTTTGGTGCACGTGATGCTTCCCATTAAATGTTCCTATTTCTACTTGCTACACTTCTCCAATCTGCGGTATATACTAAACATCTTCGTAGAAGCTGAAGTCAAATTCTTCTCCTAGTTCGTCATGGCTCTCAACGTCCGTGTCATTTTTGCACATGAACTGACTTATATTTATTTTTTGGTTGTGCTGCCAGACATCTCGTACGAGAATTGCCTGATTTTGCAACTGCTCCGGAGCAGTGAGTTTGATGTCAGCAACCACACAATCCCACTTTACAAACTCTTGCCCCAAGGAGTTGCCATACTCGTAGAGATCTTTGGTTTGGAGCCGCGGACCGCTACTTCTCCTCTCAGTTTTGACCTGCGCTGCAACCATATACTTCGTTTGGATGTACTTCTTCAACCCTGCCTTCGTCAGCTTCTGACTTTTAAGATATCGAAATAACAGCTTTGGTAGCTGTTCAATGTCATATTCGCAATTGGATAATATTTCGTCCATATGAGTTGCCGTGATCTCTATTCCTTGCATTTGTAAAAGTGCCTCTACTCTATTTCTCAAAAGCCTTCTTTGATTGGATTCCTTATCCATTTGAGAACTAATGCACACTTTTAACACTGAGGCTCTCTCCGATTTTATAGATATGAACCTATTGTAGTAGTCAAGCAACTTCTCCCTGGTAAGACTTTTGATCATACTTGAATCTATTTCATCTTCGCCTATACGACCATTGAACCTGTACTTCTTGGTGACAATATTCTCCCATATATGTCTGTGTATCTTGCTGCCTTCGGAATCGTGATTAAAATTAGAGCTGGAATGCGCAGGAGGTGTACTGAAGATGATACTTGATGAAACTGGGACGTCCTTCTGTTCTCGCAAAGATGTCAAGAATGGCTGCAAAACTTGGTCTTGAAATTCAACCTCGCTCATTCCATAGATTCGCAACTCTTGGGACATAAGATAAACCTCAATATTTTTACATACTTCACTCGGCTGAAAGTTGGAGCTCATCACGCTAATGTATAAGCCTATTGTGTCTCTGAGGACTCGTTCTCCTTGCATAACGGTGTATCCTAACTGAGCAGTAGTACGTAGTTCGTGGAGGCATGTTAACGAGAGAAAATATGAGACCAATTTTGCCATAATTCGTGTCATAGGGTCGTCCCTGATGCCAACTTGGATGAAGTAATCAACTGTACTCATTGCTTCATTTGGGTCGTCGTTAGTAAACGGGTAAATGAATCGTTTTCCTGGAGGAATAATGTAAGACGAGGGGGTGGTGATGCACGAGGTCGAATTGTGTGGTTCCGGTCTTATTATGTCTAATAGCATAGCAGCTTGTGTCTCCGTGCAATCCCCAGTTACGAGAATTTCTGTGTAGCTGGGATTGAGAAATCGATTTGCAATGTGTCTGACATCATCTAGCTCAATCTCATCGAGTGCGTCTATTCTATCGTTAAACCCACACACACCCTCCTCTAAAATCATCAATGATGCAGCAATACTAGCTTTGATCCCATTCCCGTGTATTATATCGGTCAAGTTTTTCCTGAGTTCAACTCGAGCATTTTTAAATTTGTTGTAGGAAATTTTCCAAAACTTTATAAATTCTCTCAAGTCAGTTATTAAATATCTCATGATGTCATCAAAACTCAAAGTCAACCCAGAAATGCTAATTGTGATGGAAGGTCTACTCAAAGAATTGGGGTAAACTGCCCAGCTATATCCAAGGATCTCGTTACTGTACATGCGACTCTTCATGTTTTGCACCCACATCAGCAAGAACAATTCCACGCCCACTAAATTGTGAGCCGTTACTCCCAACTGTGAGCGAAGCATCTGGATTGTCACCATCTGCCTTTCCTGTAAAGTCCTATCTCTTTTAAGCCAAAGCTCAAATTCAGGACCAGAAGTAACTAGAATGGGCCTCGTTGATATTGTTTTCTTGGTTTGATATCCAATGTGGCGCAGGGAAGCTTCTCGGATTAACATGTCCACTGTCCGGGACGTGTATTTTAAGAACCTATTTTTTAGCGGTAGTTCCGTAGCTGGTAGCATTGACAGCCTTTTAAAATAGCTGATCGGATCGATAGTGCCGTTTGTGTACTTGAAACCATAATTCCTTTCCAAAGAAGTATCCATAAAAGTCACAAAATCAAGCAGTGGCTGCGTGCTTCCCAAAACGATGAAGTTCACGTTTGATAGTGAGAACACTCTGGAGGTAGTGTAAGATAGTTCTTCAATGTCTATAGAATCCACGTCTTCATAGCCCTTCAAAATGTTTGCTTCGCGTATGTAGGATTTGTGGAGACTCTTAGCTAAATTTGAAACCTCGTGCAAGGAAGACAATTGGGTTTCTTTAAAGTAGTATTCAGACTTGCATATTGTAAGCATATCACTTGCATATGCTTGTAGATAGGAAATTGGAAGACTGACGATGTCTATGAGCGCTTTACCGATAATTTGCAAAAGTTTCTGAAGTTGAGTTATACCCTTTTTGGTTAGCAGTATATCCACCAAAAGCACTTTTGATTCAAAATCTAGTTCTTGAATAAAGGCAAAAATGGATGTACAATATCCAAGTTTACATACTAATGTGTTGTAGAGGGAGCTACAAGATTCATCTCCAAACAAATTTGTCCAAACGAAGCCAAATATGTCTTTGTTATAGGGAATAGGAAACACCAAGCGTAGAATATCATTTTTCAGATCCTGGATGTGCAAGAATTGCAACTTCTTTGAATCTGGATATATCTCCTTGGACCTAAGCTGCATTACTGTCTGAAATGAGTCTTGTGTGATCTGCCTGCTTAGTCGGAGAGAAGCTCTCCTCTTTGAAGGTTTTGGGGATGTAGAGTCCAAATAATTGATGGAGGAAAACGTTTGTGTAGCCAACTTCAGTAGTTGCAATATCGATTGAGGTCCCTTTAAAACCAAGGTCATTCTATCGCTCGTATAATTGCTCTGGGAGTATTTGATCAACTCTCTTCTCAAACCTCTTACACCGGCCAAGGTTCGAGCACTCCCGGTGCCAAATCTTTTGAAGGGATGAGCATCACTTGCGAGCAACCGCAAGCCATGAAATAAGACTTTATTGGGATCATTAGTATTTTCCTCATGTTCACTATTGACTGCCTGAATCTCGTTTGGAATATACCTTTCAGGAAATAGTGGAGAATCAAAAAGAGAGCCAAAGTTCCGTAAGACGTGGTGAAAGGAGTTTTCTCCTTCTATTTTTGTATCGTTGACGGGCATCTCAAAATAGTAACAAGTCAAATGCCCCGTTGTGAATGCATTTGAAACTCCTCCTCGAAGCTCCAACTTCTCCATGAACTCGTTTGGATGCGGAAACTGCTTTGAACCAAAGTACACCATGTGCTCACAGAGATGCGCCAACCCTAAAATGGAAGGGGGATCATTGTACGAGCCTGACGCTACACTTAGAGAGCACAGGCCCAAATCAGAAGCGGGATCCGATATAAGCAAGGTTTTTAGACCATTTGGGAGCTTGAGAAGACGAAAATGCTTCTGAGTGTCAGCCAACGACTTCTGAAGGCAAAAGTCGTCTGTTTCAGACTGATAAACCATGATGTACTTGATTTGACATTTTCCATTTTGACATGTGTAATACTGACTGCAAAAAAAACTTCCCAATTGGTAAGGCAGAATGGAGGCAACGTGATGTGAAACAGCTGATAAGATTATATCTCCGGTCGCATTTGAAGAGCTTCGGCCACTGCATATAGGCAACAATGTGTGACCTCCTTAAACTCTGGAAAAGGAGTACAAAAAAAGAAAAGGGAAGGTAACCAACAAAAAGGACGTTCCATTGCGCCCAAAAAGGTAATCAGTTTGCAGGTTAGCGCAGATAACCAGCAAAAAAAAGGTAGTGTTGTCACCCATATGGGATCCCCGTTGGGGGTTAGTTAACCAACAACATCTTCTTATCAACGTTTACAACTTCATCATTTTAAACAAATTGAAAAACTTTCACGACTACTCAATATATGATACTATACGATGTCTAACCAGTATATCTACAACAGCTACCAGCAATATTCGCCCAATATGATGCTGTCACTAAACAACAACGGTGGGAATATGGTGAACAGCAATATGGGAGGAAATAACATTGGGAACAATATGAATATTGTCCCATCGAACTTTGGAAATGGGTTTAGAAATAACGTTGGAGGCGGAAATGGAAGCGGAGAGTCCAGCTCCAGTGACACGAGCCCATTGTTTAATAACTTGAACTATATCCTGCCCAGGGAGCATGGAGTAGCACTTCAAGGAAATGCAATGTCAGTGTCAACTGGTGGATCTTTGTCAGTTTCTTCTGGGCTGCTGACATCATCTGCATCATCCGTCAGCTCTAGTATTGGAGGGATTTTAGGTCAAGCTGCTCAACAACAATCCATTTTAGGGGGTGGTCCTTCTAACAATTACTCATTTCATACACCTAGATTACGGTATTACCTCTCCAAGTCTTTTGACATTGAAGACGACTTAGAGTTTTGCCCAGAGATACCTGAGAACTACGCATCAGGCGGTAGTCCATCCATCAAGAAGTTTAACCCGTACACGGCCACCGTGTTTTCCCCATCCCAAGTTGGTGCAGCTGGTGGTGGTGGATACCATCCAATCTCCCCAACATCTGCAAACGCAACTCCTATATCTACCACAAATGCATCTGCAAATAATACCAATGCTCCATTATCTCCTAGAGTACATACCCCAAGAATCAAGAAGCCTTTGGAAATCATTAATCCTCAAACAAAATTGAGAGTCGGTTCCCCTGCCACAAAATAGAGATCTCTAACAGGTTTGGATGATTTACCTTTTATCTTTTTTTTTTATTTTGCTCCTTTTGTTTACATGTTTTACTATTTCTCTATTGTTATGTTTGAAAGGGTTTCTTGGACAAGTGTCTAATTGAATTGGATATCTTGTTGTGGTTTAAGTGGGGGTTATTATGTACATTCCTTTTTAGCATTCATTTCTTCAGTGTCTTCTTGCAAGAACTGTGTTTTTTTATATACTTTAGCATTCAGTGTCAGAAAAACCAAATTATTTTATCGGTAACCGTAAGAAGTTTAGCGATTGACGGGGAGAAGCTTAATGTCGGGCTGTCACTGCAGCATTTTTTTTTGTGCGGGATCAATGTGGAGTCGGCACGTACAGGGCTGTATCTTGTCCGCTGAAATTCCGGGGAATCATGAGAAGAGTGAGAGAGTGCAGCGAACGAGAAACACGTCAACGAAAGTCTTACATGCAGCACCACTCTGGAAACATTCCTACCACCACCAGCAATTACAAGAACTGGCTTGACCGGGGGTTATCGCACTTACACGGACCAGCGTGCTCTTTATTCCATTTGTGCACGGAAAAAGTTGACAGACCTGGCGATTCGGGCGCTCTGCTACTGGGCTTTGCGAAGCTCACGCTCCCCGAATTTCTTTTGGGCGAGGCTTTACCATGAGCCTACTTGTAAGGCTCCCAATATAAATATAGACTTCTCACAGGATAAAAACCAAAGAAAAATTTCGTACAATCAACATGAGAGTTGCCAAGAGTTTTATGACTCTCTCCAGTTTGTTTGTGCTATCAACATGTTTCTTAGACCCATTCGAACTAGGGTTTATTTTGATATTGGTGAATGATTTTCGTGCATATCCCCAAGAATACATAGAATATGGAATGACGGCGACCAATACCTTTCCCACACCATTACGACCTTTAGCCAATTCCGTTGAAAAGTACACAGATGATTCCTACACTACGTTGTTCCAGAATTTCTCAGACTTTAGTATGTTGAAGAGCTTTGTCACCGAGTTGCCGTGGTACTCGTCTCGACTTCAGCATGAAATCATTACAAATGAAAATATCTCCAGTGCCACACCGGGTCCCACACCTACACCTACGGAGCCGCCAATGGGGCCTGTGTGGTCGGGACACTCTCCGCGAAGTTACTCCTCGTTGGCAACCCCCACCACGTCATCACTTTCTGCATCTACTACAGCATCGCTGTCCCCGTCATCCCTGACCTCCTCAAAGGGTTCAGGTGCAACAGTCTTAATCCCTTTTGCACTTTCATTCTTAGCATTACTCCCAATAATATGAACTTATTTATTTTTACTAACATCATGTAAATGGAAGATCCATTCGTTTTTAGTGCATGCTAATCTGGAGAAAGATTCTTGGTTCTTGGCTTTCCCCGAGGCTACCAAACCGAGAAAAGTAGGCTGTGCTGCACCAAACAATCGTCACTGTAGATTATGGACCTAGATGCTTCGACGGATCACCGGAATTCACTTTATCCAGGGGGTGAAACCCCTGTGACTCAATCTAGACCTGTTTGTGAACCTGAGCACTGACTTCATGGCCAACCTTGCACAATCGATAGCAACATGAACAAAATACAAGGACAACTTTATCAACGAATCCTACAAAATCTCGTAAAAGTCCGTGATAGTTTAGTGGCTAGAATTACCGCTTGTCGCGTGGTAGACCGGGGTTCAATTCCCCGTCGCGGAGCTTTTTTTTCTCTCTCTCTCACAGAGATGTGCTTTTAAGGTTACCACATTTTTTTTGCTTAATCGATAATCCTTTTATTGTTTGCACGCCTCGTTTATTAATAACTGAAAATAATGTCGAACAAACAAGGACCAGAGACCAACCAGACAGTAGCGGAGGATTCCAATGTGACCGCCGCTGTGAATACAAATGCTAACATAATTCTGGGTATGTAATAGCCGGTCATTATATGTATTCTTCAACATACTAACATTTGGAATAGATGACAGAAGACAAACCACCAAAGTAAGGTTTGGATGGGTGAAGAGATTAATGCAAGGGCAAGGAAGGCAACAGCCAGTTCCAGTGAACAGAAGAACTCCAAGAAATGTGCCTGCCAGAGTCAGAAGTCAAGCTAAAGTTAAGCAATCTACGTCAGGAGACAGTGAAATACGAGATAACGAGAACGAACATGAATTGGAAAGACTGTTACTGGGCGGCGAAACCGCTCTGATTGGACTGGACGAAGAGACAATTGAGTCAGATAACATCAGCACTATTCCGTTGAAGTCTGTGGTGTCTGTTCAAAGTACAAAGTCCCCATCTATCTTAAGTGAGCGCAACCACGACGTTAATTCATTCAACGCTTCTACCGTGGAAACGTCAATTGCTCCTAGTATAGTGACAAGTACCAACCCGCCTAGTACTCCGGTACCCCAGGGATCATTGGCTGTCGATAGAGATAGCGAGAGTATAGTCACACTAGCCTCATCTCTGAGGAGAGTGAGAAGACGTAGCATTGATACAAATTGCAGCACCGCTGGTATCCCCCCCGCTTCTATCATGGAAAGACTCTCCGTCCACCCAACTGCTGCAAACAGTTCATATGCTGTCAGCGTGAGAACGAGCCAGGTAGAACCTTCCCAACTGAGTTTATACGATTCCACTGACCAAACAAGTTCTGTGAGGTCGGAAATCGAAGTGTAATTAAGAAGTGCCACTGCCTAAGCTTTTTTTTTTATTAAGAAAATTTTTGGATATGAGTAATTACGATATTTATAGGAAGTGTATTATATATTTTACTGAAGGGACTGATTGTAAAATAATATTGAATATATATGTATATGTACCCCAGTACGCAAGCTGTGGTAGGCGAGATGTCTAGAAGCATTGCAAATGCCTTCCTTTGCCGTTGTACCTGATTGGTATCTATTTCCTGCAGGCAGACCCCTTCCTAATGTAATCGAATTCAAAACACCCCAATTCAAAATAAAAGAAAAAAACAGTCTATAGGAAAAAAAAAACATACTGAACTTCCTACAAAAACAAGTTTAAGGAGATCACAGTTTGCATCTCAACGAAAGGACCTTTGAATACCAGCGGGATAGAAGATATATACAATTTGCTGGACACTCTGGTATTATCTTCATCTTGGAATGTATTAAAAACGAAGCGAATCATGGGAACATTTACATTAAACGAGACCTCGATCGATGGGGATCTCTACATTCAACGACTTGCATCGTACATCAGAAGAAATGAAGAAGCATTGGCGAACGGCCTATTATGTTTCTCCAAGAATAGAACGCCTGGAATCAAGCCACTCCGACTTTCATTTACCATTCATCACTTGTATTATATCACAGAGAGAATCGAGACATCCCCGCTTGGGGTGGACGTTGGACCTCTCAACGTCAAAGTAGACAACCCAAATCATGAACCTACATTTATTTCATTTATGGCCAACAATGCCAGGTCCTCAAAGCATTTTGACAGTGATGCAAGGTCTATTTCATCCATGAACTCCGTGAGATCAATCATATCTAGTGCATCAACTTATTGGAGAAGTTCAAACATTACGAGCAAGGATCCCAAACTAATTAACAAGGACATCAAGTACTTGTACTCCTCATTCACAAAGATACCATGTTTAATCCTTACACCGAAAACTAAAGTGGGAAGCATCCAATCCTACGAAGAGTATCCTTGTGACACTCTGGTTCCAATGAAAATGTTTAAGAATTTGCAGGTTTTGGAGCTTGTGGACTACGAGCCTAACGAAATATATGGCTGGAACATTTTAAGTGAACAGTTAAGAATCTTAATAGTCCGCAATCTGAAAATAACTAACATTGAAGACATTTTGTTTAACTTGGTGATTGAAGACGAAAACGGAAGATCCACATTCAACTCAACTCATAAGCAACAAAGAAAAGCTAATGAAGACAGCGACTTTCAGGACGACTACATTCTCAATAGTGCATTCAGGTACCCAAGAAGGGAAAGAGCAACAACAACTTCTGGAGCTGGCTCCTTACCTAAAGATATGTTTCTTTCTGATATTCATCTTTGCCACAGCACTCCTACTTTACCCATCCATCCTGCTGTATCGTCTCACCAGACCAACCCTTCAGTGTTGGGACATTCTGCCTCAAATTCAATCTCGAAAGATTACCAAAATTTACCAGAGCATAAATGGAACTTGTTAAAACAATTGACTGTTTCAGATACCCTGATTACGTCCATTCCTTCCTTTATTTTTAAACCTTTACTGAACTTGATAAAATTGAATTTGTCAAACAACTTGTTAGAATCCATTCCAGAAGGCTTGGATCAATTGACCAACATAAAATTTATAAACTTCTCCGATAATTATATCACCAGCTTGAACGGATTGCCAAGGAACTTGAAGCAATTGACCACCTTGAACTTCAACAACAACAAAATCGAGGACTTGTCGGGATTAGAACACTTGTGCACTTTAGAGAAGATTGATTTGAGAAAGAACCTGTTGACCGACATCCGCTCCTTGAAGCCAATTGTTTTGCAATTCATCAAGAACCCTTCAAAGTTTAACTCGTTGTACTTGATGAACAATAGTTTACCAAAGAGCTACAGAGTGGACTTGTTTAACTTGATCAACGGCGTCAAGTACAAGAACAATTTGAAGATCGACGATTCTCGGCCTGGGTATTTTGAGAGCGCCATATTGTTTGATGCCGAACAAGCATTCAAGAATTTGGAAGCCTTCTTTTCAAAGGATGATGATGCGTCTAAACCTCCTTCAAAGGTAGCTTCAACCACGCAAAAGGTCCATGTTGAAGAAATCAACATGTATCAAGAAATCACAAACAGCTCAAAGTACCCGATTTCCCCACCGTCTTCTATGTCTTCAAGTTCAACAACGTCAACTACCACGTACGCTCGGGGTCATCGTAGGGCTCATACCTTGGAGGCTTTAATGGAGCCTTTTTCAGTTATAACAATCAAGAGCGGAACCGAGGGGGATATTAATAGAAAGAAGTTTGATCTTTCGCAAAATATACTAAGCTCCTCACCACAACTTCCCCCGGGTACTCCTCACTTCAACGCCCCATCAAGCCCTCTAAGCACCCACACGGTCACCAGCAAGTTCGATAACGCTTCGCACACATCCAAAAGTACTTTGATCTACCCACCAAGCGTCCAGGGTTCGCCTCAGATTTTGAAGAAATCTTCTACTTTGTCGCAATTGGAGTTGGAGCACCAGCCATTGGGCTCCCCTACCACGGCTCCAATCATTACTGCCATCCAAGTGACCGCCAGAATGAGCACCTAATGTTTGCATGTTTACTGTATAAATAATTGTAATATAATGGAATCTGTGTAGAAGAACTTCTCCGGGGAGCAGAATGGTTCTGCATCTTGCAGAAGTCAAGTCAGCTGTTTATCTCGATTTTTTTTTTGCAGCAAATTTCATGTGCTCTCTATATTTTCTTGCAGCCAAAGAATCCAGTATAAACAGATAACTTCATTTTCAATGCATTTAAAGAAGATCTCCGGTTGCAGTTTATTCTGCTTGAATTTACTAGTATTCGCATCTGATATTACTCCCGATGTCACCTTCTCACTGAAGATGACTGAAAAACGGGACGAACGCCATGACCAACACCAGTTCAAGCGCGGCCTTCATGAAGAAGTCCCTCTCTTTAGTGTTGTTGATGATCAGCATACCGCTAGCTTATTTCAGTCAGCACCATACTACCCTTCTCGTACGTAACTTTACATTGTTGATATCTATACGCTTACTAACATGCATATAGCTCTAGGAGGGCGAATTGACCATGTCTGGCAAAAGGCGTTTGACTCCGCCAGGAAAATAGTCGAAAAGATGTCAATTACCGAAAAGGTCAACCTTACCACCGGAACAGGCTGGGGCTCTGGACCATGTGTCGGCAACACAGGATCGATTGACAGATTAGGAATCCCGTCGTTCTGCTTGCATGATGGTCCCAACGGCGTCAGATTAACGGATTATGTCACTCATTTTCCTTCGGCCCTAGCCGCTGGCGCCACTTTCAATAAGGCTTTAATTTATTTACGTGGTAAAGCTATAGGCAGGGAACATAGGGCAAAGGGTGTACACATGGTACTCGGTCCAAGCATTGGTCCCATCGGATTGAAGGCTGCAGGAGGTAGAAACTGGGAAAGCTTTGGTGCCGATCCGTTTTTGCAAGGTATCGCTGGTGCTGCAACAGTTGAAGGTATCCAAGATGAAGGTGTGCTCTCTGTGGTCAAGCACTTAGTTGGCAATGAGCAAGAGCACTTCCGTCTGCCAGGCGAGTGGGATGAAAATGGATGGGATAAGCTTCAGACCGCCCTCAGTTCCAACATCGGCGATAGAGCCATGCACGAGGTGTATTTATGGCCCTTTGCAGATACTATCAGGGCCGGTGCAAGCGGTATTATGTGCTCCTACAACAAGGTGAACAATACTTATGCGTGTGAAAACTCGTACTTGTTAAATTACCTTCTCAAAGAAGAGCTAGGCTTTCAAGGCTTTGTTGTGTCGGATTGGGGGGCTCAACACGCGGGTGTATATTCCTCGTTAGCGGGGTTAGACATGGTAATGCCAGGCGAAACATTCGACGAATGGTTGACCGGAAAGTCCAATTGGGGGCCCTTGCTAACGAGAGCCGTGTACAACAACACAATCCCCCAAAAGAGATTGGATGATATGGTTACGAGGATTATTGCCCCCTTCTTTGCAGCTGCTAACGTTACATTACCAAAAGAAGACACAGTCCCAAATTTCAGTTCTTGGACATTTCACACGTACGGCCAGGAATACCCATACCAGCATTTTGGTCCAATAGTTCAGCAAAACTGGCACACTGACGCAAGATCAGAGTTTTCAGACAAGACAGCCCTCACGGTAGCAAGAGAGGCTGTCGTTCTCTTAAAAAATAATGGTCACAATTTGCCAATTTCTGCAAGTGATGGCGTCAAAAGGCTCTTGATTGCTGGAGTTGGGGCTGGAATCGACTCAAAAGGATTTAACTGCAAAGACCAAAGGTGTGTAGACGGTGTTCTCACCTCAGGTTGGGGTTCTGCCGCTGTTCAAAATCCATATGTAGTGACGCCGTATGAGGCTATTACAAAAAGAGCAAGAGAGGAAGGAATAGTGACGGATTTTACGAACGATGTCTGGGACTTAGAAAGGGTGGAAGAGTTGGCAGACTTTGCTGATATGGCTGTCGTCGTAGTCGACACACAATCTGGGGAGGGATACACGGCAGTGGACGAGAATTATGGTGATCGTAAGAATATTTCGTTGTGGCATAACGGTGACGAGTTGATCGAAAAAGTTGCAACCTCTTGTCGCAAAACGGTCGTTGTGGTAAATACTGTAGGCCCTGTGGACCTCGAGAAATGGATTGACCATGATAACGTTGTGGCAGTTGTATTAGCACCTCCATTGGGTCAATTTGTTGGACAAGCCCTTTCAGATGTTTTGTTTGGCGACCATAACCCATCAGGAAGGTTGCCATTCACAATAGCGAGGAAAAAGCTGCATTATGTTCCCATTATCGAAGAATTAGTCGACTGCAATAATCCACAGGACACATATGACAGGGATATCTATTTGGACTATCGATTCTTTGACAAGCACAACATCAAACCCAGATATGAATTTGGATATGGTTTATCTTATACCAGTTTTAAAGTTTTCGAATTAAGCATTACGGAAATTAATGCTCCCAGCGAATACATACCATATCCCGAGGAATACTTGCCTGTCTATCATAATATCGAGGACGACGTGTGTGACCCCGAAGATGCATTGTTCCCACATGAAGAGTTTGATCCTGTTCCTGGGTTTATTTACCCTTATCTTTACAACGAAAATGTCCGTACTTTAGAAGACGGACAGAATTTTGAATATCCACCAGGCTACCACCCAGATTACACGTTGGCACCAGTGATAGTTGGTGGAGGAATTGGAGGCAACCCAGCGTTGTGGGAAGTCTTGTATGAAGTCAGTGCTAAAGTCAAAAACGACGGTAAATGGGATGGAGCGTACGTTTCTCAGCTCTACGTGGAGCTACCAAGCACAATTGTACCACTGCCCCCTAGAATTCTAAGAGGATTCGAAAAAGTATTCTTGAAACCAGGAGAAACCGCTACAGTCAAGTTTACGCTCTTGCACAGAGACTTAAGTATCTGGGACACTGTGAGTCAGGAGTGGGTAATTCAAACCGGAACGTACAAGATATACGTTTCATCTTCAAGCAGAAAGGTTGAGTTGTGTGGTGAGATAGACATAGGGGTCTAGGATATGATATGAGTTGCCAACAGACGCAGGCACCTTGCTGACACCCAAGAAAAAAATCTGACAAACTCATATGCTGCTCGAAAATGACTGCAAGAGAAATATTAGTGAGTGCATAGTGCCACAATAACGAGCGATTTTTCAGAGAAAGGCTTTGCTAACATTCTTGGTTAATATTTAACGAAAAGGTACGGGTAATATAAAGAAAATTGAGCTATTTGATATTGCTGACTAAAGACAAGGGGTGGAACGGAGCTGAAATTATTAACCGATTTTCTTTAAACAGATATAGGCAGCACTAGACAGACTCACTAATTTTTGAAGTGTTTGTACTTTAGACGTAAATGTGCGGGCTATTGTTTGAAAAAGCCCACTCACATGTAGAGGTCTCGAGCAATAGCATGTGGCACTGCTGTCTCCTAAATATCAGAAGCCCAAGTTTTTCAACGTGTCCAATCTATACTTGCAGGCAATGAGATAGCAAATCTCCAGTTGAAAGCTCAACATGCCAAGGCGTGCTTCTAGCTTTGCTGGTACCCCCTCTTTCGAACCAAAAGTATGATGTATTTTTTCTTTGCCCACAGCCATTTTGACAGAGTTCCAACGTTAACTCTGGCGATCATTTACTCGCCGTGCATTCCATGGGCAGGGAGATTAGGAGAAGGCCTCGTGGGTATATGCAGGCACCGGAATCCAATTGGAATTCATGGCCAGAGCTCCGTGGTGTGGAATCTCTCAATTCATGTAATATCCTCAAGATAAGAAAAGTTTATAATTGCGATATTCGGTGCATAGATTTCGGATAACCATTATTCTTGTAGATTCTTACTTCTCGACGAGACACAAACAGGACCAAGACATCAGCCAAGATTTAGACACATGATCCACAAAGTCCGCTTATCGTTAAGCCCAAGCAAAAAAGCAAGAGGTGATATTCGAATAATGGCTGAACTTAAAAAAAAGCTACACAAAAATGGCGCCCGATGTCGATTCAAACCTCAGAAGCAGCATCAACAATAAGCGATGTTGAAAAAAGCGAAACTACGTCAGGAAGTGTAGTAAGTGAGGTGGTGATTACGAACACGCAGATTCTTGACATAGCCCGCCCCTCCTTTGAAATTTGATCCCTTAACGTGTGATAACGGTAGGTACGTCACCCCCCTTTGATGCCTCACAGCATCATGGTGAGGAAATCTAAAGGAGGTTAATTTCGGAGCTGGTTCCGAACAATGTTCACTGCATTCAAAACCGAGGGATCCGTTCTCTCAGTGAGGTAGCAAAAAGTGTTTTGTATGGAGGAAACTTGATACGCTGGCCATGTTGTAGTGCCTAAACTCGAACACTTAAGCCTACTCCGTAAAATGAGAAAAGCCCACTTTACTGTCTTTCCACTCCAGAAAAGCCATCTTCAGCAGCCACTCGTAAGATTGAGAAGCAGGCACCCCAAAACGGCGAAAGCAGCTAACTCCAGAACCACATCCCTGATCCCCCAATCTGACTTTTTGGTTTTAATTCGGAATAACTTGCTGCACGCTCTAGAGAACAAAGTTTAATTTTATGCACTGGAGAAAAGGAAGAAACAAAAGAGGAATTTAGCGCAAAATTTGTGTCCATGTTGGTGCAAGACAGACTCTGGTTTAGCCAATGCCACAGATACCCTGTTTGTAATTATGATAACGTCTCAGGTATACAATAGATCCTACATACAGAGCTCTGGACTGCAAAAGGAGAGTTGAAAGTTAATTCTTGGTTCCGATTTTGCCCTGCTGCTCCGTTAAACGTCACCTTCGCAGCCATGTATAAAAAGTCTTTCTGAGTTCCTTTTGTAAAATCCCTTTTATAACTAAAAATGTCAAAAGACAAGGGAACTATTACCATTGTTGAAAAAGCAGTTCGTCCCAAGAACTTGCAAGATGCAATTGGGGATGCGCATATGAACATCTTGCCTACAAGAAAGATAGTTATCTGTCTTTTGGTGCTAGGGTTAGCCAATTTGATAGCCTTCTGCGACCAAATGGGAATTACAGTTGCGCTTCCAAACATAGCAAAGGACTTAAATGCAGAGAAAACTATCAACTGGGCAGGGACGGCTTCTCTTATGGCTAACTGTGTTTGCCAGGTCTTGTTTGGAAGGTTTGCTGACATCTTCGGGAGAAAGCAGGTCTTGATGTTGTGCTTGGTCATCCTTGCTATTGGCGACGTAGCCTGTGGTGTTAGTCGTACCGGTATAGAATTCTTTGTCTTTCGTGCCCTTGCTGGAATTGGGAACGGGGGTGTGTCACTGTTAGGTATGGTCATCTTGAGCGACATTGTCAGCTTGAAGCAGAGAGGAAAGTACCAAGGTATTCTAGGTGCTAGTGTTGGTATTGGGAACTCTATTGGACCAATCATCATGTCTCAGTTTGTCAGAGTATATAATTGGAGAGGGTTCTACTACATGTTGTCGCCTCTTTGTATCGTGGTCTTGGCTGCAATTTATTTTTTCATAGACGATAGAACAAAGGAATTAAATTGCGTCATGAGCCGCTCGGACAAATTCAAAAAGATAGATTACCTAGGAATTCTTTCTGCCACCGCGGCATTGATTTTGCTCTTGGTTCCGCTCAGTGGAGGGGGTTCCCAGTATGCATGGAACAGTGCTATTGTTATCGCGATGTTCACAGTCGGCGGACTTTGCTTCATTTTCTTCATACTCATTGAGTGGAAAATCCCCGAGCTTCCGATGATTCCGTTGGGCATCTTCAAATCTCCATCGCTTTCCCTCTTGATAGGTTCAAACTTCTTCTTTGGTGCTACTTATTACAGTTTCATTTACTACTTGCCATACTACTTCCAGATTGTCAGAGGCAAAGACGCTCTTCACAGCGCTATTTTTCTTCTTCCTTTAGTGTTGCTGCAGGCGCTCATGTCTGCTGTTGCTGGACAACTCATCACACTCACTGGTCACTACATTTACATCGTTATTGTTGGATATGCATTGTGGTTGTTGGGAAATGGTTTAATGGTGTTGTGGGATGAGCATACTAACGAAGGTGTATGCGTGGTGACGTTGCTTATTATGGGAACTGGGGTAGGCTGGACCTTCCAACCAACCATGGTAGCTGTCCAGGCGCAAGCTAAAAAGGCAGAAAGAGCCGTTGTTATATCAACCAGAAATGTTGTGAGGTCGTTTGGTGGTGCTATTGGAATTGCGTGTGGATCCACTATCGTGAGCAACACATTGTTGGCTGAGGTGCAAACCCAATCAACCGCTAGCGAACTTCCCCTGAGCTACATCAGCTACTTGAAGTCAAACATATACAACCAAGTAGAGGTTTCCAACTTAACCCCTTCTCAAGTGTCTTACGTCAGACACATGTACCTCAAGGGTTTGAGAAACTACTACTATATGATCATTCCATTCATCGCATTGTGTTTAGTGAGCTCATTCTTCATCAAAGACAGAGGCTTACAATGTATTGACGAGGCACCTGTTAAGAAGATCGTGGACTCTAGTTCCAGTTCTTTTGTTCTGGACGCCCCAAGCTCCACAGATGCCGAAGACCGTGTTTAGGTTAGTTAATTCATATTCTTATATTTCAATTGCTGCAAAAAAGTAGTCCGTAAAAGGAAATATCCGAAAGCGGTAAGTCCCGTTCGCTAAAACAAAAAAAAAAAGACGGGACGCGTACACTTCAAAATTTGTAAACTTCGCGATCACCAAAAACAACTTTCTTAGCGGCAATCAAATGAGTTTCCTGAACAGGTTCGATACGTCCAGGAAGTACCGATATAAACCGCGGGAAGATTCCAATGGGAGGAGTTCCAGCCTTTACGGTGGTGGTCTTGACAGAAAACTGCAATTGGACTCCAAATACAAGGATATACTAAACAAATATGGAGTAGGGGAACCAAAACCTGAGCAACTGTACAGACCGAATCCAGGACCTCCGTCGAGATACTCAAGCACAACAACGGCCAAGCGAGCACCAGCGCCCACGAAATGCGAACGTAACTATGCATCGAAGAATGAAACAGTCAACAAGTACCTTGATACCCCAATACGACGTCTCCCATCAGACTTCCAATCCAGGGCAAACCCATCACCATTATACAGAGGAGCGACTAGCAAAGTCGGCAAGCCCACACCAGCAGCAAGGAAACCTAATTTTGTGTCTAGACTTCGTAACTTATTGGGAAAGTTCAGCTTGGAGCACTTGGAATCAAATACTGACAATGTCGATGAGTTAAGGAGTTCAATAATGTCCGAGCCCAAACAGAAAAAGGTGTCATTTAAGCTAAGAGATGATGTGGACTTGCAAAGAGACGAAGTAGATGATATCATTCAGCGAAGAAAACGATTTGAGGAGAACTTGCACGCTACAAGACCAAGGTACGAGCTTGCCGATATAACTAGAGCCAAAGAGCACGAGCTCAACCAGAACCGATCTGACATTGAGACCCTTTTGCAAATGAAGGAACATGAAATACAAAGATTAAGGACTTACAATGAAACGATTTCGGATCAAAAAGAAGTAGAGATCCAGAGACTAAGAGCCAGCATCGATGAACTCAACACTAAGGTTAGCAAGCAGCAAGAGGCTCAGTACTCCTTGGAAGATGAAAACAGAAAGCTCAAAAGAATAGAGTCAGAATTGCGCCAGGACATATCTAGTCTGCAGAAGCAACTACGTCATGAGATCAATAACCTCAAGAGCTCGTTATCGGAATCTGAGGTGACCATTTCGACACTCCACAGTAAAATCCACGAGTACGAAAGAGATACAAAAGCTTTGCGGAACCAATCAAGCGGGTCTAGCGAGTTGATCCTCTCCTTAAAGAGGCAGCTCAGTGAAGCGAACCACACCATATCCTCCTTGCGTAAGCAATACGCCGATCAGCTTGCACAGACCAAAACAGAGCAAGACAAGATAGATCACCTACAGGCGGAACTTGACTTTAGACAAGCAGAGCTTAAGGAGAAAGAGCTAGAGATCAAGACCATTGAGTCGGTAAGCGAATTCAAATTGAAGTTGGAAGCCATCAAGGAGTTCTCGGAATCGGAAAGGTTCAAATTGCAGCAAGAATCGTTGCATTTGAAGACCAACATCGAGCGTTGTGTTGACGAGTATAACCGGCTCAGGAAATCATTCAACTACCAGATCCCTAGGCTAGAGGAAGAAGAATTCGACAGTACGCTTTTCAAGCTTGAGGACTTGATCGACTCGGAACTCGAGGAGTTGCAAAAACAGGCGTACGAAGGAACCGCTCCGAGATACAGTCTGCATGAGCCCAAGTTTTTCAGAGAATTGAAAGAGCACCTAGTTGACTCCAAGTCGAAGAAGGAAACCAAGAATAGGGAGTTGAACGATACTTTGCTCAGCTACAATCCGCACAGCAGTGGTAACTCTGACATCGACTACAAGCAAATATATAAAGTTTACTCGAAAAAGCACAAGAATTTGATCAAGATGAAGAGGTTGAATGAGTTATTGACCAAACTTAATCAAGTTTTTGAATATGAAGAAGACTTGAAGACGATCAAGAATTTTGGTTCCAGTATGCACTATTCGAGGATTAAGAGAGAGATCAACGAGAGATATATCTGAGAGGAAATGAGAGGTATATCTGAGATAAGAGGAAAGGAGAGGTGTGAGGCAAGAGAATTGACAGGTGTGTTTGAGTTAATGAAAGGAAATTTAGAGAAAGGATTAATGCTTTGACTTAGAGTTCACGTTGGGAAGTTACATAAATGACGTAAGCGAGATATAGAGTAATGGAACAAGTAGTATCACAGTAATAACACAGTAAAGAACAGTTCGACAGAAAAGAGTAGAAAGCAGTAATGAATGAAAGTATGAGTATGAAAGTATGAGTATGAAAGTATGGGTATGAAGGTATGAGTATGAAAACATGAGTATGAGTATGAAAGTAATGAAAACTTTCTGAGATACTCGCACTTGTTGAACGCGCATCGTAATGTAAATACACGCGTCTTGGGAGATAGTGTAGAGTATTTCTCAAAGCATAACAATGGTAGGAGAGAAGTGTTGTCGTAAAGAGATTGTCGATGTGTATACAATAGTTGTCAACTTCTAACATGTAGCAAAACCACATATTGGTTTGCACTTTTTTGGAATCTAGGAAACGCTTCTCACAGCAGTCAAAAAAATCAAAAACGCCAAACATGGAAGGAGCACTCCCAGTGAAGCTACAGCCGTCCAACCTCCGGCCAATAGCATATCGAATCTTTTCGAAGAAGTTTGGGATTAACATTAAGACAGATGCACTTGCGGTGCTAACAGATATCATCAGCCACCGGTTTGGGTCAGAGTGGAGGGGAGCCAAGTCCCAGCAGTTTATGGAAGATATAGCCAAGATCTGGAAGGTGGAGGACCGAGGGTTATTTCTTGATGGAGCCGGGTTGAAACAGGTGTCCAAGGAGCTCTCTAAGAAGGACAAAGAAGTGGAGCCTGCCAAGGCCACCAGAACAGACACGATCATGGACGAGGTGCAAGAGGAAGAGGTTGAGGAGATCAACTGGGAGGACTATTTCAAGATCATCAACGGGAACGAACAGCCTAGATTCAAATTCGATAGACAGAGAAAGCAATTCACGTTGCAGAAGCACGGAGACCCGTTGAAAAACAACTTACAGGCGTCGATCGAGTTGTTCAGCAACCGGTACCACTTGATAGCGGACCGACTCTCGCGGCACGAGAACTTTCAAAGGTCGACGTCCACGTCGATCTCCAGCATGATGACTGCGCGCCCCAGCAGCGAGATCTCGCTCATTAAGAACGTGGTGGGCAGGGACGGGAGCATCTTTGTATTGTTTGGGTTGTTGTCGAAGAACGCCAACGGCGACTACATTTTGGAGGACTCAACGGACTACATTGAGCTCGACTTGTCGCAAGCAGACAAGGCGGAAGGGTGTTTCTATGCGCCTGGGATGTTTGTGATTGTGGAAGGCATATACTCAGCATCAGGGGGCAACTCCAACACGGACGCCAACTACTTTGGTGGAGTGTTCCACGTCAGTATGATTGGGCACCCCCCAGCAGAGCGCAGGGAGGTGACCAACGAGAACTACGGCAACATCGACTTTCTAGGGACCCAAAGTGAGGACCAAAAGAGCGAGGAAAAGGTCACCAAGGTCAACAGGGCCTTTCGCAAGAAGTTGGTTGCGTTGGAAAAGTCCTTGGACAAGCACAAGTTTCTTGTGTTTGGGTCGGACTGCTTCTTGGACTCGTTCAAAGTGTTGGACGGGTTGAAGAAGTTTTTCAGCCAGCTCGAAAACCAACTTAAGGAGTCGACAGCAGGCAGTGGAGCCGACCCGTTGGCGATTGTGTTGGTGGGCTCTTTCACAAGCGTGCCACTAATTTCGACCTCGGGCCCTCAGGCTTTGCTGAACACAGAAACATACAAAAGCAATTTCGACAATCTCGCCAGCATCCTCAGCGGGTGTCCGACGGTGCTCAACTCGTGCAAGTTGGTTGTTGTGCCGGGCCAGAACGACCCCTGGCAGTCGACGTACTCGATGGGCAGCGCCAACGTCAGCTGCTTGCCGCAACACAACATTCCGCGAGTGTTTGTCAATCGAGTGGAAAGACTCTTTCCCCGTGGAAACTTTATTTTGGGATGGAACCCCCTTAGAATTAATTACCTTACCCAGGAAATCGTGGTACTCAAGAGCGATCTCATGAACAAGTTCAAGCGTATCGACATGGTGTTTGAAACGGACCGCAAGTTGGAAAAACGCTTGAACGAGCTCGACTTGAAGGGCGACCAGGAAAGAATTACCGATTTGATAGCGCAGCAGCAGCAGCACATTCCCACCCAGGTGCTACAGGCCAGAAAGTTGGTCAAAACAGTGCTTGACCAGGGCAACCTCCAGCCCTTCTCGCGAAAACTAAAATTAACAGACCCCTACTACGACCATGTGTTGCGAATCGAGCCGCTTCCAAGCGTGCTAGTGCTACATGACTCCTCGGTCGAGAATTTCGAGGTCACCTACAACGGGTGTAAGGTTGTGAACTTGTCGCTGCTCATACACAAAGGCTCTAGAAAGTTGAATTACATGGAATATTATCCAGCCCACAGAAAATTCGAATTTAAGGTTATGTATTTTTAACACTTGGAATGAATATGTCATGAAAGATTATGTAGCTAGACGAGCCTGTGTCTGACTGGATGAAATGTGCTGTGACCCACACAGAGTTCTAGATTGTTCACCAGGAATGTTGTTCTGGTGGGAACGGCAATTTACTAGCTACCAAGAAAGAGGCGAAAAAGGGACAAACCACCAACAACCAGACCCACCCCCTCTCCCGGCAGACCGCCCAGATACCCGCCACGGCAGCAGGAGGCTCCATATTTCTTGCTGTTTCTATATTTGTAATCAGGTAGACTGGCACACGAGGTGGTGGCCGGCGTTCCCAAAACGGTAGTGTATATGTTGCAGCGGTAAATCTCGTAGGGACACAAATTCTGCAACCACATGGACAGATCAGAGTGTGGCCGAACGCTCTTCTATTGCAGTGTCACGCTATACCGGAGTTGCTAGGACTACTCAAACCGGCAATTCGAGTTTGTATGGGCAAACAGCAAGTGGTTTATAGCGTATTATTTGGGTCAACCCTGTGGGCCGCTTGCAGCCTTGACCCATTCCTCGCCAAGACTCTCTAGCGAGAGAGATTGACAGCATAACCCCCAGAGAATAGGCGCCAGACCCTTTTTTATTAGGTGGGGCACTGGTGCAGGGGAAGAAGAGGTGCCCAATCTACTGAAAACTACTCGACTGCTTGTACCGTACGCAGCGTAGATCAAGGGCACTCTCCCGTTTTAAAAAAGTGCTTGGGGCAGTTTTGATGTGGTCTGATCGCACGGTAGGGAAATTTGCGAAATAAAAATCAAACACCTCCACAGGCATGACGGAGCTTCTCTACCAGAAACACATTGAGTACGTGGTCGAACAGGATTCGCATAAATCGTACGAGTACTGGCTCAGCGAGCACTTGCGGATGAACGGGGTATATTGGGGGATAGTTGCGTTGGCGGTGTTGGACCGGGGCAAGTTGGAGGAGCATTTGCCACGCGACAAGGTGGTTGAGTTTGTGATGAGCTGCTGGGACGAGAAGAACGGGGGGTTTGGGTCATTCCCCAAGCACGAGGCGCACATCTTGTCGACGCTCTCTGGGCTCCAGGTGTTGAAGATGTACGACGAGTCGATGCCCACGATAGACAGCCACAAGCGGGCCCAGTTGGTAGCGTTTATCCACGGCTTGCAATTGCCCAACGGATCGTTTCAGGGAGATCGGTTCGGGGAAATAGATACGAGGTTCACGTACACAGCGTTGTCGTCATTGTCGATTTTGGAAGAATTGACGAAACCAGTAGTGGATCCAGCCGTTAAATTTATTATGGAATGCCGCAATTTTGACGGCGGGTTTGGTCTAGTACCGGGGAGCGAGAGCCACGCAGCACAGGTGTTCACGTGTGTCGGGGCGCTAGCGATAGCAGACCGTCTAGACTTGATTGCGGGCGACGCCAAGTTGACGGACTGGCTCAGCGCACGGCAGGTGTTGCCAAGCGGAGGGTTCAACGGACGGCCCGAGAAGTTGCCCGATGTTTGCTACAGCTGGTGGGTGCTACTGTCAATGTCCATATTGGGAAAGAAACATTGGGTCGACTTGCAAAAGCTAGAGCAGTTTATTTTGGTGTGTCAAGATTTTGAGCAAGGAGGCATAAGCGACAGACCTGACAACCAGACAGATATTTACCATACCTGTTTTGGGATTGCTGGATTAAGTTTGGCTAATCGAGAAAAATATAGTTTGAAGGAGATTGACCCAGTGTATTGCATGCCTTTCGAGATAACAACCAAGTTTAAGAAATGGAAACAGTAAAAATAATATAGAACAAGAAATTTTGTTGGGTTAGTCTCCGTCGTATTCTTTTTAAGACACACGTCATACAAACGTTATATTTTCCCATGTACGAGTGACTTTGCAACAGGAAAAGCCTCGAAACAGATTAAATTAGGGCCATAAAGCTGCAAAAAGATGTTTATGCAATCGAAACTCACCTGTGCGTTCTAGACATTTCAAACGAGAACCCGCTTTGCGCCATTGCTTATCATGCAAATGCGACAAGGTGGCTAAAGTCAAAATATAACGGTACAGAGCCTCACAACCTATCAGCTCACTTTTCCCTGGAACAATGATGGAATGGCGATTGCTGCATGGAGTCGCCTTGAAGCGATTCTGATGTTGCGTAAGACATGCAGTGCGTGGCTATCACGCTGCAGACGTATATGAGGTGCCCGCGCTAGCAATAGGTTGGGCACGGGCATATTCCGCGAGATGTTCGCCAGCGCTATGACCGAGGGGGCTTCCCCCCGTTGTCACTCGGCTGGGACAACAATCTGAAATGTGGAGCCCAAGTTGCACCCATGAATGTTCAAGTTCGCAACCACCTAGAAAAACTACGCTTGGGCAAAACATTCCTTCACAATGCAGGAAATTATATTACCATTTTGGATAAGGTTAGGTGGTCATTGCATTCCCCACATTCTATTCTAACGTGTCTAATTGCCTTAAGTGTTGACATTCAAGATTGAGATGGTCTAGAACTGCAAATATTTTAAGGTACAGCTTTTTTTTAATGTATATTTTCGACGGAACATCAAGTTCAGTCCAAATGCTAAAAGATATATATTTTTAAAAAAAGAAAAGGATATCATTATAAACAGACAAGTCATTAATGCAAGAGGTATATCTAATTTAATAAAAATTTTATCGAGTGGTGATGCTTCTTCTTGTTGTCTCCGTTGACGGTTCCACTTATGATTCTTCTCCATCTAAATTGGCAAGCATTGGGAGTCCTGTCCTGAAAAAAGCTTGCAATTTCTCTCCAGCCCAACTTCTGCACCTCTTTTAGCTGGCGAAGGAGCTTGTCTTCCTTTGGCGACCAAGTGGTCAGTTGCTTGGACTTGCGCTTGATCTCGGGCCCGGTGTTGGCCCCGAGCCTGACCCCAACGTACAGGTATCCTGCACTTGCCACATTGGCTGGGGCCGCCAGGTAGTACACGTAGGGCTGCTGGTGGTTGGGGAGGTTGTGGTGTGGAACCTGTGGATGAAGCTGGTGTGGAGGAGGTTGCGCCAACGGCTGCAGCTGTGGGCTCTGCTGCGGGACCGGATGTCGGTAGTAGTAGTAGAGCTGGTTATTAGGAGGGTAGTAGAAGTTGGGCGACGTTGATCCCTCGTGCGGTATAGTAGGGGATCCATTCACAATCGGAGGTATGACTTGTTTATATGGACTACTTTGGTTGGCCATAACTGATGTCATAACTAATAAAAACCAATCCTCTTCTAAGATTCTAAAAGAAAGGTCCTGTGGTGGTAGATATTAAAAATTAATATAAAATTTTTTTGTAGTTATACAGGGTTAATTGAAGATACCAAGCGCCTTTTATAATCTGCTACATTTTATATTAAGCTTGGGTATTTAATCTTGTTGTACTCATGCATGCTAAAAAATCTGATCTGTGCAAAGGGAAACACAATTTCTTTTTTGCCAAATTATTTATTAGGCTCGAAATCACCTGTTAGATCCATTTCAGGTATGAGACAATACGATTCATAAAACCGATAATGAGTGTGTGCACCAAGGAACTTAACCATGATTCCTGCTTCATACACATCCATAATTGTGATTTCCGTTTATTTAAAAAAACTAAACACATTTAGCCGAGAAGAGCGAACCCCAAAAGGAGAGGAGGTGAGATCAGGAATGAGCAGGGTGGAATGGCAAACGAGTGAGTACCAGCACTAAGAGAGGGGACCAGTCCCCGGGGGCCCCTATCAAATAAACAAAGACGTCCCTCTGTTCTTGTGGCAGAAGAGAAAACAAAACTGGGTATTTCCTGGGGGCCCATGTTACATATTACATTTATATCCTTCATGTGTGCGCTGCACTTCGCTTCAGCACCAGGCTAATACTTGAGCCATCATTGCGTCAATATTTTCTTCATTATAGGGGGAAGCGAAAAATAGAAGTTGCAAAGGTAAAACTTTCGGCTAGACCCCCACACATGCTTCCCACACACACTCTCACACACACTCCACGCACACTACATTTATCCTGCTGCCCATTATAATGTGTAACATATCCTCTCGAGGTGATATCAAGCAAAAAAAAAAAAGTCTCGTAATACAAGTAACCGAACATTCTTGATTGTCGTAAATGTGCATGATGCCATTTTGAAACATGGTTGGTGGGGCATCACACCTGAGACTGTCGAATGTCAAGCAGGGTTCGAGAAGACGCACGGCGCGTACCCAGGAAGAATAGAACTTTTTTATTAGCGGTGGTTTGAAGTTTGCGGTTTGGGGCCTGAATGTAGAGTCACATACACACGGACTTCACGATCCGATTTTGCCCCCATCCCAATTAGATACTGGTGCAAGTGCATTGCTGCCACCTTGGCAAATGTCGTCATGTTGCATTGCCCTTTTAGAGGTGTCGCAATCTAAATACGGAGGCCCTGGTCTGGAGGCACCTGGGGGCCCCGAGAGCATCAGGCACACAGGCAGAAGCAAGTGGTGTGCACCGCCCGGGGACAAAGAAAAACCCTGTTGCAAGGGCCTGCTTTGGGAAAAGTGGCATTCTCGCTCCCTTCCCCGAACGTGTAACTGGGGAGTGTGGTGGCTTCGGCCCATCACAAACGGATTATCCCCGAGTATTAGATTTAAGGTCGCTACTCCACAGAAATCTCAGGTTCCCAACAAAACAACTCAAGCTTGTTTGAGGCCTTGCTTGCTTGATCTCGAGAGTGCAGATTTTGAAACAAATGGAATTGCAATCATCCCATGCAGATAATAATATTACTTAGACACAATTCAGAAAAAAACTTCTTGTATATGCTATTTAGAACTGTTTATGCTATATGAGATGAAGATGAGGAGAAGCCAAAATTAAAAAAAAAACGTTTTAACCTTAGCATCATGTAGGAGCAGGCCTGCTGAAAAGCACGTCCTAAACGAGTGTTACCCATGTGTGTGTGTGCGTTACCACGTCAATTACTTACTCTCTGCCACTTGACTCGTTTTTCATGTAGATCCAAAATTGTGGAGAAAGATTGCAGCTCCGTACGTGTGAGGTCATCAATTCGGTGTTCAGCCCCACCATCACCCTCCATTCCGTCTCGGACATTCATCTCCAACATTTGTCTCTTTAGTTCTATCCCTCCCCCATCAACAATCACCCATCCTCTTTATCCAAGTTCTTGCTCGTTAGACAATGTTTTTGCCCTAATAATATTAAGAGGCAACAACATGACAAAAAAAAAAGCAATCCAGGCACTCCATTAAGAAGCCAACTTTGAAACAACCATACCGCATTAGCTGATCAGCTAACAATTCAAGCGATAGGTCTTGTCAGCTAGGCGCTACTTCCTCCTTCCCCAGAACAATGTACTAATGACATTGCGTAATAGCTGTGTAATTAGATTTGGAAATTTCACCTCCTTTCCTTATCTGAAATAAATTGACGAGCTTTGCACCGAAACAAAGTGCCTACCCTGTTAACCAAATTTCTGTTCCAAACACCTCTTTCTAGAAGGACCACGTAGATACCATGGGTATATCCACCATTTGGTGGTACGTGTTGGAGATTTGCTTTTTTTCTTTGCGCCCGTTTGACCACACGAGAGTCCCTCTCTGGGGTCAAACACATATCCTCTTTGATAATTTTAAGCTCCGCCGGACTACTTGGAGTCCGCCCCTGAATACTTGGCCCTCTCAGGGACCTATTTTCTATTACACTCTAATAACTGTTGCCTTTGCAAAATATGCCTGTGTCCTTAAAGGGGAATAGTTAAATACATGAATTCCCCCAGTCATGCTTTGTGGACTCTGGCGGATTTCAGTGTGGGATGCACTTTCCCTCAAAAATTGCGCTGGCTATGCTCCGGACGACCCAAACTTCAACGCCCAGTCCTCGTACTTCTTGAGGCCATCCTTGGATACACTGGGCCGGATGTACCTCAAACTGTTCTTGAAGTCGTCCAAGTTGATTGACCTGATGTCCTCGGTCTTTGTCAGCAAGAGATCGTCCCCCAAGGACCGGAGCGGGCCCATGGCCGAGTCTTTGGCCAACGCAGTCAAGTCAGACCCACTGAACCCGTCTGTCAACCGGATCAAGTCCTCATAGTCCTCGTCGGAAAGCGTGTTCTTCTGGTACTTGAGCAACTTCTCGATTTGGGATTTTCTTGTTTCATCCTCCGGCAAGGGAATGTACTGTCGACGAACAAATCTTCTTCTTGCTGCTTCGTCGATCGACCACGGCAAGTTGGTGGCCCCCAATATAAGCACCCGCAGGACGTCCTCCCCCAGGTCTCTTCCTGCGGCGGCGCTCGAAAGCTCCGACCACTGCACCAAAAACTCGTTTTTGATCCTTCTCGAGCTCTCATTGTCGTTGTCTGAACGGGCAGTGAGCATAGAGTCAATCTCATCGATAAACACAATCGACGGAGCCAACTTCCGGGCTAATAGGAACAATGCCTTGACCAACTTTTCCGATTCCCCTAAATACTTGGACGTCAACGACGACGCACTCACAGAGAAAAACGTCGACTTCGACTCCGTGGCCACCGCTCTGGCCAACATCGTCTTCCCTGTTCCTGGAGGACCAAAGAGTAGCATTCCTCGTGTAGGCTCCCTCAACCCTCGAAAGAGATCGGGACGCAAAAATGGGTACACTACCGCTTCCTTTAAAGAGAACTTGGCACTTTCAAGCCCAACAATGTCCTCCCAGTACACCTCGTCTCCATTGACAACTATATCGTTCAAGATCTGCTTGGCTGCAATAGGGTCTATGCCTTTGATGGACTTGATCAACTTGTCGTTTTCGTCCTCCTCCTCTGGCTCCTGTGGTGCGGCCTCTGCTGGCGGCGACGTCCCAGACTCTTTGGCGCTGGAACTGCCTCCGGTAGCACCAGCAGGTTTTCTCGCAGGCTCGGCCGTTCTCTTGGCTGCTGCAGCCTTGGGCTTGCCTGCTGGAGTCACGTAGTTGTAGGAAATGTTTGTTTTCGGAATGCTCGATGACGTAGACGTGGGGACCGCAGACGGTCTCTTCTGCTTTGTGCCTGCAACAGGGGTCTTTTTGACTATGGCATTCACGTTGAGTGGTTTCGGCTTGTTGTAGACATATGGTTTCTTTGGAACCGTTTTTTTCTGCTCTGGTTTGGGTTTCGCAGGCTCTGCAGCTCTCTTGGGCAAGCCGTTGGATATCGACTGCACCAACGGAGGAGAGCTCAACGACATCTTTTCAAACTGGGCTTCGTTTCTGTCTAGTTGCGGCAGGTCTGGGGAAAAGTAGTCGATCAAAATGTCGTCGTTGATGTCGTCGTGGACCTCCTCTGCTTGGTCCTCAAGGTCTATCAAGTTGGACTCCAGGACAGTGCTGCCTGTGCGTTTTGAATTTACAGGAATGATATAAGTGTCTTGATCGAAATCATCAAAGGGGTTTTCAGGAGCCTTCGAGTCTCTTGTATGCTGTTTTGGCTTCTGCCATGATATGTTTGCGGCTGCCGCCAGGGCAGCTTTGTTGGACTTGGACAACCCATTGTTGGCTGGCGCAGGACGGAGCGACTTCAACATCGCTCTTGGGGTCGTTGTGGAGTTGCCGTTGCGCCCTAGCGACTGGCCCATGGGTCTGGAATTGCGGAGCGACGCAACGCTCATCAGTGATCCACCTCGTGAGGGTGGAGGTGGAGGCGCCAAACTGCCACTGCTGCCCCCACCACCACCACTGCCCCCACCACCGCTACCGCTGCCACCATTGAAGGTGGACGACGGGGACGTCGACGGTGCCTGCGCCTGTTTCGCAGCTTTGAGCGTGGCCAGGTGTTTATCAGCTAACTTCTTTCTGTTCAGCTCGTCAACCAACATTTGGAGACGAACCAAGTGCTTGACGTTCTCGTCTCGAATGCTCTTGACGTCCTGCAAAATCACCAACTCGTCGTTGGATAGCTTGTAGAGCTGACGGTCAAAAACATCGAGCTTGTACAAAAGGGAGGTGTGCAACAGCTTCCACCCTTTTAATGATTCTTCGTAGCTGCCACTCTCTTCTAGCGCAATATTCTTGATCGATTGATCACAGCAGTCGTTGTATATTTGTTGAAGTTCCTCAAATGCTGAAAGTTGAGGCGGTTTCTTCCTCAGAAATAGTTTGGATGACATCAATGACTCGGTTTTCTAAAGCGTGCCCTACTATTAATTTTTTTTTGCTTGCTCGCCCTTACTGAACTTCGCTCTGGTTGTACACACGAGATTTAGAAAATGGGATTCTTGGTACGGAAAAAAAAATTAATTAATTGTGATTCCTCTGTGGGTAGGAGCCTGGCGGGGTGGTACGTGGTAGCGGGTGTAGCTGCTGGGAACAATGACCGTAGGGCTAGCCCTGTTGCTGCTGCGTAGGCACCCACTGCTTGCAGCACACTCGTGTGTCCCACCTCTAATGGTTCCTTGATTTACAACGACATTACGTAAGGGCTGCGTAAGCGGACGCAAACACAGCTTGACAGAAAGGTGGCAGTATCAGCATGGGCGAGTGACCCGGAGTAGCGCGCTATAAATACATACGAAATCAGGCGGAGCAGTGGCCAGTGCTGTGTGGAGCCCAAGCCAGCGAACGCACAACCGTGACAGGCACCTGTCTGAATGGAAAACATTCGTATCAGCTCATCCTGATCTGTCGTCGCTGCTCCGCAAATACTACCTGCAGGCACTGTCGCAGCCGGGCGATCCACCCTTGTGCACCTAACGGTAATCGGTAAACGCACGGACTAGCCCACAACAAGAGGGTAGTCTAGAGGTAACTAGAGCGTGGTCTGTAGGTTGTCTAGAGGTTGTCTAGAGGGTGGTCCGGCCGTAGTCCGGTGATAGTCTAGAAGTTTTCTAGAGGTAGTCCGGAGGTAGTCTTGAGTCTGGATGTAGTCCAAGTAATTCGTTAACTTGAAAAATTCTCTACAGTCTTCAAAAAGTGTTGTGGCATAACGGGACGCATGGAGGAGGTCACCTCATACACGTTCTTTGTAACCATCATTGATCTGTCCGACTATTTGTCAACAGTATACACACATCACGACCAATTGCCCTTCTGGAACCCTTACATGTGACATCTATGAACGCACCTTCCTAAATGAATAGGCAAGGCGCAGGCACCACAAGCCCCTGCCGAAGCAGAGCGAATCACCAGGAAAGCAGTCGGAAGGCACAAGTACTCTGCCAAATTCCAATCGGAGGTAAACAACTTTCTGAAGAAGAAAAGAAAAAAAAATTCGTATGGCTGGCTTCGATGAGTTTATATACTCTGGAAAAAAATGCACCGAGTCCGGGTAATGAGTGGGCACGCGAGACACTTTTAGGAAAAAGTCATGTGATCCCTGAATTTAGCAAAGGGTTGTTGTTTATTTCCATGGGAGCCATTGATATTATTGCTGTGCTACTATCATTGGCGGTAAGTGTGTTGGCGGTCGTTGCCAATCTTGCCTTGAGAATCGGAATATACCTTTATGTTGCGTATCCCCAGGTAACGTCATTGTTTTTCATGGTGTTTTCCGTATACATGGCGTACAAATTCACTAGACGTGTGATTGCTTGGTGGGTTTGGTTTTTCATGTTAACCTTCAAGATCTTCTTTTACTTGACCTTGGTGTTGTTGGCAGGGTCGATCTACGTGCGTGGGTACGAGAGAGTGGTCAATAGAGACATTCCATTCTTGAAGACTTTTTGGGGACCCTCGAGCGCCACCTCTTCCTCCTCCACACAGAGCTATGGCTGGCCATGGCAGAGACAATGGAACAATCTCCAGGCGTATCTTGCGCTCTCAAGCATTCCTGGCTTTGACCAGTTTTCAGAGTATGTCAACTTCCACGATTTGGTGGGCTCTGAGACCACTGAGGAGAGCCGCAACTTTGCCAAGCAAGCTGAAGATTGGTACGATGCCTGGGCAAAGAGCATAAAGGAAGCAAAAACCTCGACCCCCTCTACCAAGAAGACCCCTCTGGCTAGTAAGAAAACGAAAAGGAACCAGAAGAAGAAGAAGAAGCAGGCCCTGGGAGGCGATCCAGACCCTTTGGAGGAATTGATCAACAACGGGCTCGACTACTTGAGAAGCGAAGGTATTGATGTGTAGTAAACCTAAGTACTTTTAGAGGTGAAAGCCTAGTAATTTGTTTATAATCTTGATTTCGTGAGTGTGAGCAATGTAGTGTAAACGACTGGTTGGTGTTCTTCATTGTTTCTGCCATGAGCTGCATCTTGAACCTGTGGCCAGAGATAAAGGGCCAAAAGTATCACAATCTTGACCTTCAAGTAGGCACTTCACCGCACGTTACACCACCATTAACCAGAACCCTCCATTTGCTCAGAATATTCTTCGTTGTAATCAACCTCTACCTTCTACAGCTGGCATTGCTGTTTAAAGGGGCTACTCATCTCGTTTGCAGTGGATCTCGTCCCCACGGCCTACAAACACACTAATATCCTGCTTACCTTTGCAGAAACCTCGTCTCCAAATGTCTACAAACACTTTCCAACACTTTTATTAGTACATGATCGTTTACTTCTTACCACTCTTCTTGATACCACCACCAACTAATGGACCACCCTTCTTGGCTTGTTCAGCCATGGCCTTCTTGGCAGCAGCATCGGCCTTTTGCTTGGCCTTGAAGGCAACATCATCATCGTCCATATCTTGTTGCTTCTTCTTTGGTGCCTTCAATGGCTTGGCTTTACCTCCTTGACGTCCAGACATGTTGTTCTTCTAGCAGTTAAAAATTTTAGGTTACCAAAAAAAAAATTCGTAAATGCTGATTTTGGCTCTCTGTCTCCCTCAATTAAAAAAAGACATACAGGCAAAATTAGTAGACTTTATCTAGGACAGTCTAACTGAAAGAACCATGGCAATTCTTACGAATCCTGACAAGGAGAAGATCAAAAGAGTTGTTCCTAAGGCCAATAATAAGATCATTGATGCCACAGTTGCCCGGTTGTACATTGCTTATCCGGATCCTACGCAGTGGCAGTATACTGGGTTGTGTGGAGCAATTACCTTGGTGGATGATTTGGTTGGACACACATTCTTTCTCAAGCTAGTTGACATAACGGGGGCCCGCGGTGTTGTTTGGGATCAAGAGTTATACGTTGGATTTGATTACAACCAAGATCGTAAGTTCTTCCACTCGTTCGAGTTGGAGGAGTGCATGTATGGTTTACTCTTTGAAGACACCAACGACGCAACACATTTCTACAAAAGAGTCACAACCAGAGAGAAGCATGGGCTGAAACAAACAGTCAACAACAAGAACGCAATTGCATTGAAATCCAAGATTACGCCCACCTCCAAGGCCCCAGGCTCGCGCGGTGAGTTTATCGACGTCAACACAGCCCAGAGGCAAAGAAGGGCCAAAGGTGTCTTGTATTATGACGGATTACCGCCTCCAGAGTGGAGATCCTTGTACGCCGAGTTGGAAGCAGCTGGAATCTCAGAAGATATGATTGCCAACAACCGTGATTTCATAAAATCATACATAGCCCAGCAAGGTGGCCCGCTAGTCGGGCTCGAGCCTCCTATTCCCAGAAAGTTCCAAACAAAGCATGTTGAAGAGCCTGAACCGGCTCCCGTTCACAAAGCATCCAAGCAAAAGAAGGCTCCACCACCTCCCCCTCCCCCTGGGGGTGCTCCTGCCGCTGGCGCCGCGATTGTCGCAGCATCGTCTGCCGCCGGAGTTTCTTCCAAACTGGCACTGCCCACACCATCGGACTTGTCTGAGCTGGGCGAAGAGGAATCCTCTCCAGCTCCTCAACCTCCACAAGCTGCACCTTCTGGTCCAAAGTTCAGGTTACCGCCTTCCAATGCTGTTGCTCCTCCGGTAAGGAACTCAAGCTTGCCTCCAGCTCCACCTGCAGGATACACTCCTCCAGGACAGCAGCCAGCAAACTCGGCCGCTGCTCCTCCTCCACTTCCTCCCGCAAACAACAGACCCTTACCACACCTTCCTGCAGGTGGTGCTGTCCACCATGTTCCTCCTCCACTTCCCCAGCAAAACGCAAGACCTCTTCCAGCAGCTCCTGGCGGCCAATTTGGTGCCTTTGGTGGTCCCGGTGTTCCTCCACCACCTCCAGCAAGAGCTGGCGGTGCTCCTCCTCCACCGCCCTCGAGAGTTGGAACTGGTGGTGGTGGTGCTCCACCTCCACCTCCTCCTCCTCCTAGGGCTGGCGGTGGTGGTGCTCCACCACCTCCTCCACCTCCAAGAGCAGCAAGAGGCGGTGCTGCTCCTCCTCCACCTCCTTCCAGAACCCAGAGACCGGCTGCACAACAACCATATCTGCCACCACCTCAAGCGCAACCAACTCCGCTCCTGCCTCCGCAACAGCAGGCACCTGCATTTGGTGCTCTTCAGCCGCAAGTACCTTTTGGTGCCCCTCAACCTCAGGCACCTCCATTGCCTCCACAACATCAAGCACCACCGCAGGCACCAGCGTTTGGTGTGCCCCAACCTCCGGCCCTTCCACCCCAGCAGACCTCTGCTCCTCCACCACCTCCTCCGCTTCCCCCACAAAACAATGTTGCACCACCATTACCGCGAGCAGCAGGTGCTCCACCACAACTTCCTCCTATCCACGGGGGAGCACCACCGCCACCACCACCACTTCCTCCTATCCACGGGGGAGCACCACCGCCACCACCGCCGCTTCCTCCTCAAGGTGGTTTTGCTCCTCCTCCACCTCCACCTCCACCTCCACCAAATTTTGGTGCAGCAATTTCGCAGCCACCTCAAGCGGGAGGTGCTCCACCTCCTCCACCACCACCTCCTCCAAATCTTGGTGGCCCTGCTGAAGGTATTCCACCACCACCACCTCTTGGCGGTGGTGGCGGAGGACTCTCGGAGGCTACTGGTGACGCCGGTCGTGATGCCTTACTTGCATCGATCAGAGGTGCTGGTATTGGTGCTTTAAAGAAAACAGACAAGTCGCAATTGGAAAAACCTAGTGTATTATTACAAGAAGCTCGTGGAGAGCCCGTTGCTCCGTCTTCCAGCGGACCAGCTCCAGGCGGTCAACCCGCAAGCTTGGCTGATGCCTTATCTCTTGCCTTGAACAAGAGAAAGGGTAAGGTTGCCCAGAGTGATGACGAAGATGATGACGAATGGTAAAATTATGAAAATTATGATAGAGGAAAGGAATCAGAAGCTTTCAGCGACTCTAATTTATTCAGAGGACGTATTCTTGGATACATGACCCTTCTCTGTATGAACTCCGTAGGTAGCGTAGAGCAGTTTGTGTAGATGCGTATCCTTTGCAACTACCGCCTATCATCTGCAGCTACAGCCGTGATAGAGTAGCGACAAAACAACTGTTACAGTCAGGCAAATGGCAGCGTGAACGACCTTTCCTTTCCCTAGTAAGTGCTTCAACTTTTTTTGCATCCGCAACTTCTGCTCGCTACTCAAGTTTTTTTCTAGTACAAAATTTTCAATCATGTCTACCAAGCAAGAACTCTGCTCCTTGTTGAGCTCATTCAATGAGGCTCTTGAGTACTGGCTCAAGGCAGGAACCACCTCGGAGAAAGAGGTTGGATCTTCTGCGAAAGATCCGTTGAAAGAATTAGATAAGTCGATCAAACTAATTAAGGCACATACAACCAAAGTAGGGATCATCTTCAAGCCTGAGAACCTTTTCAAAGACGACTCCTTCAGCGCAGCCTTTGGGGTGGTGCAGAAGTTGTCTGAAACCGTTGTGATTGCATTTTCCATAGCGTCATTTCAATTGGATGCCGACGCTGTATCTCGCATCTTCCGTGACGAGGTCAAGCGCAGTATGAAGGAATTGATTGAGCTGCAACGAGTCTTGGTCGCTGAGTTACAAAACGTCGTCAACGAGGCAGAAAGCGATAGGCTCTTGAGTGTCGGGAAGGTATGGGCCAACTGCGATGCCCTTCTGTCTCTCATTGCCGGTGGGAAGTTGGGGCTTTTGACTAATAAGATTGTGCAGAGCATACTGTTAATTGAGGATGGGTACGAAGAGTTTGAAGAGTGGACCGAAGATCCTCAGGCCATGGACTTTGACGACTTTGGCTTGGAAGATGATGACGATGACGAGGGTGACTCCGACCCTGAAGATACAAACAGCAAAGACGACGCAAAGCAGGCCAAGAACCTCGATGAGCTTATTTCCTTTGCAAAGACCTGGTTGAAGAAGATTGATTTGGTGAAATTGTTGATCAACTCATTCAAAAAGTCCTTGCCAGGCACCACCACAGCCGCAAATGTAGACTTGATTTACGATTTGCAGCACCGCTTGGTGATATTGATTGACAAATTCATTGCAGACTTGATGATGGACCAAGTGGTGGACGATGAAATCGAAAAGTACACCGAGGACTTGACTCTGGTGTCCAACAAGTTGTGTAAATTGGCCATTGCAATCCATGAAAAGAACGATCGTAAGAGAAAGTGGTATGTTGCATGGGAGGTAAAGTATAATGAAGAAAAGAAGGATTAATAGATAGACTATATGACAGCGTTTTGCGGTACGAAGCAATAACTTGTAGGTATTTTAGGCTGTTTAATTACAGTAGTGGACACTTTAGGCTGTAAAATGATAGTAGTGGGCATAGCGGGCAGTACAATACTTCTAGACATCTTGCTGAAAGATCCAGGCTGCGTCAATCTTATGTTCTCTGTTGTACCATCTTTGAGTTGTATGGTTTTCTACAAAAGACAAACACCTATGTAATACTAGTATACCTAGAAATAGCATATTTTATCATTCAATTACATGTTTATATATTCCTATGAATAATCTTATAATGAGAATATTCCTATGGCTTCAAGTACTTGATGTGATGCTTGGCGTGGTCCTCGACAAAAGAACTAATAAAAAAGTACAGGTGGTCATAGCCTTCAACCAAATGAAGGTCGATTTTGCCCTTGTAGCCTGACTTCTTTGCGGCATCAACAAAGTTCTCTGGCTTCAATTGGTCTTTGTAGAAGGAATCAGCGAGACCTTGGTGAATCAAGATATCTGGAGAAGGACCCAGGTACTTTTGGATCAAGTGGGTAGGATCGTAGGCGTACCACTCCTCTTTGTTTTCGCCCAAGTAGTTGCCAAAGTTCTTTTGGCCCCATTGGACTACACTAGGGTTTGCGATTGGAGCAAACGCGGAAACACTCTTGTACATGCCCGGATTCTTGAAGAAGCCGCTCAATGCACCGTATCCACCCATAGAGTGGCCAGTAATACCAACGGTGGTAAAGTCCAACTGTGGGAAGTGCCCACTTAAGTGCTTTGGCAATTCTTCGTGAACGTACGAGTACATGTGGTAGTTCTTCTTCCACGCATCAGTTGTAGCGTCAACGTAAAACCCAGCACCAGTTCCAAAGTCCCACGAGTCATCTTCGCCTGCCACATTGGCTCCACGAGGCGAGGTGTCAGGAAACACAATGGCAAACCCGTACTTGTTGGCGAAATACTGGAAGAACGACTTTTCAGTGGCATTGTTAGGAGTGCATGTCAACCCAGACAAGTACACCACCACTGGGATCTTGGAGGTTACTGAGCCTGGCACAAACACATTCACGTCCATTTTGGTGTTGGTGCAAGTCGATTCGTGCGACAATTTGTAGAGCTTCCCATTGAATTGGGTGATGGTCGAGTTAACGGTGAATGACATGGTGTATGGTGAGTTGATTTGGAATCAAGCGCACTTTTGTATTCTTGATATGGGAAATGTTTGCCCAAACAGGCAAACCCGTCCACGCAGTAGCAATACACATTTCTCTGCAAAAGATGCTTGCCTTGCACCTCTGCTTAAACAATGGAATATACAATGGAGACAGGAGATACCCCGTAGTGCTTTCGTTGGTACAGCTGATGCTGGGTGCAATTCGGTGGAAGTTGAACATGTTGTGCTCATGCTTATCTATCTTACACAATGCCCCATCTACGCTACGAACAAGCTAATATAACCAATTCGTTAATGTGCTAGTAGAGGTACCCTGTTCCAGAAGGTCTGAATTTTAACAGCGTTAACTGTTGCGAGCGGCTCCCTGTATGCATTTCTTTGTAGTGGTTCAAGTACTTTGTAAGAGGTCGATCGTCCTTGGTGGTTACGGAGCAGCCGGCCTCAATGATTTGAAAGCAACACGGACACACAACCCCAGGTCGAGGATGCTCGTGTGCCTTTCTTTTCCGTTTAGTGTTGCTTTTTCCCTCAACCTTGTCAATCATGTACAAATTTGGGAAAAGAGGAACTGGAGTGAAGTAGTTCTTTGTCGATATCCCATGCACCTGGCCAAGATGTTGCGAATACCCGGAATTCTTGATATTGAAAAACTTTAGCTCCAGACAGTATGGACAAAGTGCTTCTCTGGTGCTCGTTATAGGTTTGCCATCCGCTTCAATGTACAGGACAATCTGGTGGTTGTAAGGAAACGAAGTGGAGAACAGTTCTTCCTTGAACTTGGGACATAGCACACCAGCTGCTGTTTGCCTCTCATAAAATGCCTCAAACTCTTTGATATCTCGTTGGTACCGGTGTCTCTCAATGTACACACATGGAGGTTTCAAACTGGGCAGGTGAATATGGCTGATTTTGCTCTGGATGTACTTGAGGATTACCTCCGAGGGCTTGTTGCATGCAAAGTTCAGAGGCATTGCTCTTGTGAAGGTTGACGTCATTAAAGAAGGAAACTTGATCGGCTCCAATACGGGTGCCTTTGCATCAGAGGCGGGAGGGCGGAGCTTCTTAGACTGGCGGAGCTCAACGCGAATTGGTGCAAATTCCTCTTCGTGCAAAAACCTCGTCTTCCCATGTTTCTCGCAGCATTTGCAGACTTCCTGAAGATGGCTGCAATTAAGCTCACAGTCTTTCAATCTCAGGCAACTACCCAATACATTTTCAACCAGATCCTCCAGGCTATGGGAGAAATCGCTCTCAGCACAGGAATCTTCAGTTATACCAAGATCAGCAAGAAGGCTGCTCCAAGACTCTGCTGACAACTCCATGTCTTGTAAAGCTTCCAAAGAAGTAGTTTGCATATCGCCAAATCCAAAAGTGTAGCATTGGAAAGACATTGCAAGTTCCATCATATCTGATTCCAAACCGTCGCTGGTATTGGTAGCGGCAAAAGCCTTAGTCTCGTTAGGAAAAAGCTCCTCTATTGTCTTCCATGGCTGATCAACATCTTGAGAAACGTCATCTGCTTCCTCGGAGCATTTAATTGATGGAGGATTGCATCTTAACTTCTCTGTCTTCTTTGGAGCGACCTCTTGATTGGTGTCCAACTCAAATGGTCTGGGCTCAGACACAACAGTATCGAATCCACCTAAAATGCCATCTTCCATCCCTTTAAGTTCCAAAAAATCAATGAACTGATGATCAGAAATATCAGAAAAGAGAAAGATGTTTTCCAGCGATGGTAGAGGTGCACTGTCTGTCCAGCCCATGAGTAATTCCAACTCTTCCGCAAGTCGAACATCTCCCAGTCTTGGAACATCGGCATCCAAAATTGCACTTCCACACAAGGAGATACCGGGAAGCTGCTCATTATCAAAAACACCGGGAATTTCATTCAAGGTGATGCCATTGTAGTCTGGTCCTCTAGAGCTGATTTGGAAAGCTGAAGTCTCCGTTGTTCCTAAATCGCTAGAATATACTAGGGATCCATATTGTTCTTGAAAACTGGTAGTCATTAGAAGTAATGATTTTTGAATTGAAATGAGCAGCAAAAGGTCCAGTTTATATATTCTCAACCTTTTTAAGGGACATCCATGCTGCAAAATATTTTGCAACCCTTGTTGCCTCCAAAGCCTATAAAAAGAACTTTTTTGCACCCAAAAACGCTCTGCCCAAAAAAAAATCAAGTATATGGTAATCCGTGCACAGCTTTTCTACCTTATCTCATACAATTGTTTTGTCTTAGATCACTCTGAGGAGCACACTTGGGGAAGTTGTGTCATCCAGATTTTGAAAGAGCACAAACGTGCTGAGTGGCGCCTTTGTTGATTTTCATCTTAATTTATGTAAATTGGTAGTATGTGATAGTAGTCAATTGCCTTAACATTGCAATTTTTATTAATTGGACAAACTCTCCTAAGTTGTAGCTATCTCTGGCTTTTATACATGTTGGTACTCCAATGCTATATCCAAAATGCTACGAATTTTTTGTAGAAATTATTGGAAATAAGTGCGAAATGTGGGAAATTATTAAGACTTGAGAAAGGAAACAACAGCTTTTAGTCACTTCTTCTCCAACAAAGTAGGTCACTATGTGGGGGATAAAAAAGAGTTACAGGGGCTATTGGCTTTCTTCTATTTATATGACCATACCTCTTTTAAATTCTGTGACGAAAATGCTCGCAACTCCCATCTCGGGGTGGGGAGAAGGTGAAAATCTAGTATGTCAACTAGCTGACGTGACCTCTAAAACGTTGGGAATGCACATTCATATGTTTAGGCAAACCCAAATTTTAGGTGTTGCTGTACGAGGACCGTTCTTTTTAAAGAAGACTTTTGAGTGTGTGAGCTGACTACTGTGGCATCAAAATCACAACGCTTATACGAGTATTCGATTGTAGTGAGCAGGTCAATCATTTGAATGAAATACTCCTAAAACGTGGTTTCTGCTGTGTTGGACTAGGTACGTTGACATTATACGTAGAGCTAGAGCATGGCTGCAAAATAGACTCGCGCTCACAACCTTTTTTTAATAAAATAACTATAGTACTCATCGAATGCAAAGTTGAGCCAGCTGCAAAGTCTGAACTGCACTACTGAAGGGATACAAACCAAATAAAATTAATATTAAATTACCTAAATTACAAAGCTTCGATCTCACAAAGAGGCCCTGCCTCTTGGTTCATATGGATAGAAGAATACTAGGATTGCCGACAAAAGGAACAAGGCACCAGAAACAAAGATTGGAGCTGAAGTCTTCAAGTTGGCAAAGATAGCAATGATTGGAGCAAAGACACCACAAATACGGTTAAAGGAAGCTGCCAAACCAATACCTGTACCTCTGATTTTGGTTGGGAAAATTTCGGGAGTATAAGCGTACAAGACAGCGTACATCATGGAAGAAAAGAATGAGAACAAACAGTTCCAGGCCAAGTTTGCGTTTGGATCCTTAGCGGTTGTCAGCGCAAAAAGGAAAACACCGGTTGTGATTAAGGAAATGATAAGAGTCCCCTTACGTCCGATTTTCAACTCAACAAGGAACCCGGCAAGAAGAGCACCAGGAATACCAAGAACAGCAACAATCAAGGTGTTTCTGTAGGTCTTTTGGACACTCAACAGCTTGTTAGCAGTACCTCTGTGTTCCAAGTAGTAAGGCAAGAAGGCATTGTACAATGGGAAGGCTAAACCAATCACACCCCAAGAGAAGATCACCAAACCAGAAGAAATTGCGGTTTTCCTTGTGCCAAAACACTCACGAATGTGAGAGATGTCGAATCTCTTCAACTTTTCCTTGAGCAAGTGGTTTTGTTCTTGCTTTTGGTCAGGAGAACCATATATTCTGTCAATCTTCTGCAAATCTTCGATGGTGAGAGGGTTTTCGGTTCTGTTGATTTTTGCAATCTTGTTCAAAGTTTCGATGGCAGTTGCGTCATCACCACGAGCGAGATAAAACTTTGGCGATTCAAAGACTCGGAATGCAAATCTTGCAACAAACATGAGCAAGGTGACGCCACCCATGGTGAACAAAAAGTATCTCCACCCCCAGTTGTCCTTCTTGAGACAGGTGGTTGCATTGTCGTCACAAGAAAAGTTTGAAATAAGGGCCCAGGAGATCAATGTTGTGAAGATTTGACCCAAAGCCCACCAGGAGGCCATACAGGTCAAGACCCACTGGTGGGTTGAGGGAAGGGCCTCCAAGAAGATGGCCGAGTCGACAGGCAAGTTACCACCAACACCAAAACTCCATAATGCGCAAAAGACCCCGATAGCAGCGAAATTTGGGGACGATCCCGCGATCACTGCGAAAATACCTGTAATCAAGAAGGTCAAATTAAAGGCCCACCTACGGCCAATAATGTCAGAAGTGAGGGACCAAAAAGCGGCACCTGCGAGCAAACCCAAGTTCTGTGCCAAGGTCAAATATGGAGCACGGTTTGGGGGAGAATGCACACCATTGACTTCGTCCAATCTACTAAGAATTAAAGAAGTGACAATAGGCCACGCATTATCGGCAAACCAACCAAATCCAGCAACAAAGAAAAGACCAGTTTGATAGCGGCCCCAGCCCATTTGCGTAATTGCGTCTGTGATCATCTTTGACTTCATCATGTAGACTCTGTTACTGTCGTTGATTTCATAAAGCAAATCGGACTCTGAAAAGGAAAGCACATCCGACGCTTCTTCAGCATGATAGAGCTCCTTTGGATCTTTAGAGTCGTGAACGGCAACCTGAGATTCTCCTTCAGACATGTTGCAAGCTTGTAATTGGAAATCGAAAAATAAATTGTCTCGTAAATTGGAGAAATCCCCAAGTATTTATGCTCTCATCCCGTCAAATTGCTTTTATGAGAAATGAATAATCTGTGGCGAAAATGTCGATATCAAGGGACCCGTTAATTGAGGGGGACAGGCATTAGGGAAAATGTCATTAATAGCCTCAAGTAAGACAAAGACGAGTATGCAGGATACCTGCATGCGCGGCATATGCAGTACTGAAGAAACCAAGCAGCAACTGGGTAAGGAAGCAATCTAGAAGCCAGCGATGGAAAAAGAAAGATCGACGGAACTACAAAGAGGTGGGGTATTTGCCAATTCATAGAGCGTTCTAGGAGTAGACTTGCACAAAGAAGCAAGAGGTTCGCTGATCCATTATGCTGGTATCTAAGGTCTTTAATTTATGAGTGTTATGATACGCTGCTTGACGTCAAGAGGTCGGCCTAGAAACTCTCGGGCAATTAACGCACTTGCTTATATTGGACCCGCCGCCTACACCTTTGGTGCTGCTTCTATAATTTATTTTCCTTCAATTTGTTAAATACTGTGGATTTATGAGGTAATCTCAGGGGAAATTTCATACTATTCGAGCAATACCCCGAGGTAATTTTAGTATTGGCATGTAAGGCATCACCACAAAACCACTACGAACGGCGCGAGAGACTAAACTTTTGGCGGTATGTATAAGCCTAGGCAATCTTGGACCCTCTAATCCACACTTTTGAAATTGCAGCTTGTCGACAAGTTTTACCTCTTCAGCAGCGTCAAGGAAAGATTAGCTTGAAAAGTATGCTTTTTTTTGATAACGATAATGTGCTACAACAGGCTAAAAAATAACCTTTAGGAACTGCATATGAACGTTGCGTTTGATGACTGAATGCCGTAAAAGGAACCAGATTGAACATTGAACAAAATCAGAGTCTACTAAAATAGAATCTTCATTTAGATGTTGTCACGTCCTTGGATTCTGTGGCAGGAACAGCTTTGTTCCCATCAAGTTAAGCTTTGGTTGCTAATTCCGCTTGCTTTTTTGGAAATGTGTAGTTTATTGTATCTATTCTTTTGTGTATTGTTCTAGAGGCTTTGGTAATCCACTAATGTATTTGACACACGCCTACCTTACAAGCCCTTCGCTTGCAAGTGTGAAGATGGGACATCATTACTTAAGATGTGTCCCACGGTCCTGATTGTTTGCGCTTTGCGGTGGCTCTATTGTGTAATGCCACATGTATGCTTGCAATCAAGTAGTTCGGAACAATAAGCGGCATACCGTGTGAACTCCGAATGTGTACATAAGGACATTATTCCCGGCTACCGTAAACGAAGAGGGCTGTGGTGTGTGTGCAACGCAACCAGTTCCGAGGTGGTACACCCAGATACGATTGAGAGACGGCAGAGGGTGTTTCTCGGGCGTAAAGCCATCAAGATATGGGGTGGAAAGAACATCGCTGATTTTGAGATACTTGCGCGACTACATCACAGTTCCGAACACAACTAGATGGCGACCTCCTGCGGTCGTATGTGTTCAACAATAAACTAAAGCTACTCTTCAACATGAATCCGGTGCCCATGTGGCAAGAAGTTTGCAAATTGTCGTCTCAATTAACTCTTTCGGTTGCCAGTGCAAGCAAGACTTAACCTCCATTCTTCGCTTGTCGGACTTCCGAGACTCTTTGGGGTACAAATTCCAGCACCATGACAGATATCCATGGGGTCAGGGTATCTGAAGAGATCAAAAGATACCATGTATAAGCGTCTTGCTATCGTAAGCGGTACCTTTGGTTGTGAGGCGTGACGTAAGCACCTACCGTTGTCCACCTCGTAGATAACAGATTTAGTAGCCGAAACAGAGACAGTACCCAGTCTGATAACGTAAACATCCGCTTGTCCAGGACCTCGACCACTCAAGCATTTTTGTTGGTTTGGCACCTGATCTCCGGCTGTTGCTCGTTATGCTTTACATTTCCTACTGTGGCGCTTTCATCATTCTCGGATTCTCGAGCTGCAAGTTTGTCACAGCACTTCTCCACTATCATATACGATTACAACCTGTTCACCAACACAGTCAAATATCGAATGCCTGTTCACCAAACACAGTCAAACATCGAATGCTTCGTCAAGTCGTACCCTCTACTGCTGTTGGAGTTCCTACATCTAAACTTGAAATTTCTTTTCCTTCACTTTAAACTACCCTAGCAAAACTATACCCATCCTTGTTAACAGTCAACTCATATTCTTCGACTTTCCAATGCTTATACCACAGCTTAACAGCCCTCATACCTTCTCTATGAACCTTACCACCACCGCCTTTCACTGCGTCCTGCTTGTTTGTCCACCAACAAGTGGCCAAGTTCTGCGCATGCTCATCGTCTGGAGTTCCAAACCAGTACTTCAAAAGTCCACCGCTAATGTTGGCTTCTTGGTGGGAAGCCTTGTCAACAGCAGCCAACCACTCTCTCTTCAGAGACAGCTCTTGAACCTCCTCATATAATATACTTCTAAATGCTATCACGTACATACGTGTGTCTTCGTACTCCACATCCAAAAGGCCGGCATACTCTCTTGCTCTTTGCACAATCTCAGCAATATTGAAAGACTCGCTGTAAGGACTAAAGGCATAAGCCTTATCCTTCACTTCCAAAGACTGTAATGCTAATGCTAATGCTCTATATTCCGGCGTCAAGGTGTCCAACTCCAATAAATGCCCTTCCTCAGTATATGGCAGAGAAATGATATTCAAAGTTTTCTCTACATTAGCCAAAGGTTGGCTAATAGGCAAAACAGGCTTAAAGACAGACTGGTCAGCATCAATAAGGGCAGTATGTGTCATGTTTTCTAGTTAAAAACTTTTCACTACTTTTTTTTTCTCCTCAAACATACTTCTGCTTGCCTTATATATTCCCGCCACAAACAACTGAGGATGGAACCTGACGTATCTTGGTATTATCACAGGTCACGTGTGCACATCTCATGATAAAGACGTTACACAATAGCACCACACCTTTGCACTTTTCGGCTACATATAGTGACTGGTCCAACGTGCGTCCTGCTATTTCGTGTGCGTTACCCTTCGGCCCACGTCGCTGATGCTGTTATGCTTGCTCTGTCTTCTTCTTGCGGGTTTTTTGTCCGTATCAGTCAATAGGTAAGGTTGCATTTTCGCCTGCCAGAGCATTTCGGGGAGTAACCCTGAAGCCCAATTAACCAACTCGGTCATCTGTTCTTCAAGTTAGACTTTGTGCTTCGGCGCTACAGCTCAAAGTTATGGTGACAGTCGGAGAAGCTTGGAATTTTGCAGGCGTTCTCCGGCAAAATCAAACGTTCAACTTGCTTTTGTGTACTTTCGATATCTTGTTGCGCAACAACTCAAAACTTTGTGGAGAAAATCACACAAGTAGCGAGGAGCCACAGTGATCGTGAATCGGCTGCAAATCTGAAAGGTTGCAAATAAACGGACCTAACCTAAAAAAAAACGGTTACCTATCAAAGTGTTTAGTTTAGAACAGCCTACAATCCACCTTCTCTTAGGCCTTTCCCCCCATCACGATGGAGGGAAATGTGCAGATAGGAGTACTTGACACAAAAAATTTTCATCCGTAGACTTGGAGAACTTGATAAGGAAGTTTTTTAAAATAGGAAATAAGTACCCGACAAACTTAACAGGAGGCTGCTGATTCGGTAGAAAATTTTTAAGCCAAGTCTGGTGTAACTGTAATTATGGGTGATGTTTCAGACCTTGGCGAGTAGGCTTCTTGTGTCATTTTGAGCTAGTTTGAGCTAACGCAGAGAGCTGGTGTGAGGAAGCTAGTGTCAAACCATCGCAAAGCGTTTGAAGGACCAACGTTCCGTCGAAAGGTAAGCGACTCACAAGCATCAGTAAATCATAAAACAAGCAGACTTTGAGATAACGGCAATGGAGAAATGGCGAGGGTGTGGATACGAAACAGACTGTAGTGCATAATCATTGACAGTGCTGGTGTTGTAGATAATGGCAATGGAGAAATGGCATTCGTCAACAATAGCAATGGAGAAGTGGTGCAGAGATACATGCAATGGAGAAATTATCTTTGTGGATGCTGACAACGTGAGATGACCTTGATACTGGCAATGGAGAAATTGCCCGGACGCTTGCAGCGAAAAATGACCTTGATACTGGCAATGGAGAAATGGTCTTTCTGATAACGGCAATGGAGAAATGATGCTTGAGGCGGATGGTCTCTTATGAGATGTCGTGTATTGACTTGTCTACACTTTGCTTTTCCCGTAGGAGTGGATCTTCACTCAGGACGATCAGCCGTATCCGTCTACACCTATGATGTTGAGGAAACAAATTTAAACACCAAATTTGCCTAGATGAAGCACAAACCAGTTAAGCTCAAGCTGCAAAACCTGCAATACTGCGCCTGTTTCCTAAAATCAGACTATTCTGTGAATTTACATGTAACATCAAGACCTTTAAAACAACAAAACTTAATGTGGACTCCTATTGGAATCCGAAAGGGTTCAGAACGTGCTGGTATTACAATAAGAGCTCATATTAGATGAAGTGGAGCAACAAATAGGGCTATGGTCCATGACTTGCACCTTTGAATTATTTTAGACAATATTAAGAGCTTCAAGAGCTAATATTGACTGGCCGGATACATATTTGGGTCCAAGCTGGGATCTTAGACAGAGCAAACTCAGTAGCAGAGTTTGGTGGGGCCACCGCTGTGCTTACCAACATGGAGTGCTTGGTATCTACCGGCCCATTCTACAGAGTCCTATCAATTAAATTATTCACTATCATATGCATATTACGTGAAATAAAGATCATCACCAAGTAAAAGTGAATACAGCAACCAGCAAAACAGCAAAACCAATATGCTTGACCCAATCCTTGTTCATGAGGGAAGCAGCGAGAGACATCTTTCCTTCTTGGCCCAGGGTGGTACCTGTGGTGGTGAAGTTAACACCGACGTCAGAAGAAGAGTCGTAGTTACCACTCCAACAGTACTTTTGGAAACATTGCTTACACTGGTCAGATTGGTCAATGTTCAATCTTTCTTGCTCTCTTCTGATGATGGCACAACCAACACATGCAGGCCAGTCATCGTCCAAGGTACCGTTCAAACGAGTAGCTACTTCGTACCCGTTCTTGATCATACCACGCTTTTCCTTTTCAGAGTAAGATAACTTGAAGGTGGAAGTGTTGGACCAATACGAGAAAGGTCTGTTAGCGGTATAGACGATAAGAGGAGATTGGTAGACGGATTCGGTTTGGTTGGTGTTGGACTTTGACATCAAAGAAGTCAAGTTCTGAGCGTCACACCCGAAAAAGGCAGGTCTAGCGGTCAAGTTCAAGTTGATGAAGGAGTTGACGTCTGGAACGTATGGGAAAATAGTACCATTACCTTGCTGGCTGAATTGTCTTTCAAAGGTAGCAACAATAGAGGTACCGTTTGGCCAACTCTCGTCGGTATCTGCAGAGTTGTCGTATGCAAAGATGACATCGACATCACGTTCAGGTTGGATCAATGGGTACAAAGGAACGTTTTGCAAATCTTCACCACCATCACACAACCAAAGAGTTTCGTTTTGAGCAATGGAAGAGACCAGACCAATCGTAGTGTTGGCAAATGGGTTAGGATAGTAGTTGGCAATGTCGTCTTCTCTGTTAGACACCTTTTGCAACAAAGAGGTGATGACATCTTCAACCATGGAAGGCAAACCGGTGGTGTTTATTTGAAGCAAGAACTGGTTGAACAACGACGATGAGGTACCCATAATGTAACCAGCATTGTCAAACCCACCAATGTAAGTACCATTGTGTGGAGTACCGTCACTGACGTTGGTACCCAAGTACTTGACCTGGGTGAATTGGTGCAAGGAAGGATCCCAAGAGCCCAACTCGAAAGGATTAACTTCGAAAATGGTGGAGTTACCGTTGACGATAAGCGTGTTTGGAGTTCTGCCGTCAGTGACGACGATTGGGAAAGGCATTTCGTGCTGGGTGAAAGGATCCATTTCTTGCAAGGTGGACCAGGTCAACCCGGCACCAAAGTCTGGGGTGTCTGCGAAGAATTGGTGGGAAAGTGCACGGGCCCAAATATCGGTGAAACTAGTTTCGTACCCGGCATCAATCTTATCGTCTATAGTGTCGTCAATGTCCTTATAGTAATTGTAGGTCTTGACAACATTGAGACCACCATAGTTGATGATGGAGTGCTCCAAGTCCCAGATGGTACCGTTCTGCAAGATTTCTTGCACCGAGGTGAAGTTGTTCATGACAATGGTCCCCACCAACCAATTACCTCCTGAAAGACCGGTCAAATAGGTGGATGCCTGCAACAACCCACCTAAACCACCCTTCTCTTGGGAGCCGGATGTTCTAGAGTCTAAAGCTGATAATTGACCGGCACCTGAAAGCATGGCACGATACCCACCTCCACTGAACGCAACACCAATCTTGATGGAACGGTTGGACTTGTTCTGGATAAAGTCTTCAGCGTCAAAGTCGGTCATGTTGACTTGCTTGAGGAAGTCAATCAAGTTGGAGTCTGTCACCTTGTTTCTTTCGGCAATCCAGTCGGATTCATCTTGACTGAGCCCATGGGCGTTTCTGAGCAAGTCTTTGTTGTCTGGGGAGTCGATTGGACCTGGGGCATACCCATTCGTAGGCGACCAACCAAGTACGCACTGGGCCAAGACCAAAAGCTGAATAAACTTCATTTGTTTATTCTGTTATGATTGTTTTTTTGCTCTTGAGTGAAACTCTTGCGTATATTTATATCCGACTTTTCCATTCTCAACCTGGTCACGAGCCCCCCACATTCATCATCCCCCAGCCCACCTGCGGTGCGTAGCGGATGAGGCACAGGCACAAAAAAACCCATAATGAAATCTCGTATGCGTTGGATTAATAGCGTCGTTGCGTCGATGCAAGGACCCCCTCTTTGTTGTTTGATACTGCAACATAATTAGACTTTTCACAACCTTAATGCCTGAACTGCCCACTCCGAGATGACTATGTCAATTCAGTGGCTGTCGCCAAGCGCATCTCTTCCAAACCTTAAAGGCTTAGACTTTCTAGTGCGTTTAAAAAATTGAGGGTGTTTGCTGACTAGCTTGTGATTATGTCCGTGAGCACCGAACTGAACTCCCTATAAAAGCCGAGTACAAGCAAAAAAAGATTCCGATACCGGGAGTTGAACCCGGGTCTGCTCGGTGAAAGCGAACCGTGCTAGCCGTTACACTATATCGGACTTTATGAAGTTGTTTGGCGTGTGGTTTATGTTGTTCTTAAGGTCCAACTTTTGATGCGCGCCATGTGTGTCTTCGTTTATTACTGCAAACCCCAAGTTTCACCAACGGCCCGACTTCTTCGGAACACCTCTGGTTTTCACAAACGCACTTGTGCCGTACATACTGGCACGTAACCTGTGGCCGTTCTAGAATGCGGTGTTTTTTATTATTATGCCATAGCATTGTGTTGAATATGGTAACATGCAACCATGCAATGGGCGCAGCCAAATGCTGAAAACCACTGATCTTGCACCTCCTCCCACGGTGCCACCGCTGGTTCCAGATATTGTGATACACAAGTATCCAGCTTCGCCTAAACCTGCACGCCACCCATACCTGGTGTTTCTGGAAACAACTAACAAATTTCCAGCGAAACAGTTGAGCAGCAATTTTGCAACTGGACGCTGTGGTGAGCTTGCCTTGGTGTCTCATTACTCTACTCTGACATGTTTGGACGTGGCAAAAGGGGAAACAAAGCACGTCCAGGAGCACTGCTGTAGGCTGCAAAGGGTCTTGTCAGCCTTTCTTGGTAGAGTATGTGCCCCAGTAGTTTGTTGAATATGCATTATTCTCTCAAGAACAGCTACTTTGGGAAATCTTTCCGTATATTACATGCCTTTTGACGATGATTTCTCCCATTTTGAACTGCGATTCCCGGTGCCGTAGTCCAGCTATGATTCATCTGAAAAACGACAAACCATCATTAAACTTTGCTACAACCGTATTTTGGAGCATGCGCATTTTGTAATTATCGTTGAAATCATCTCCACAAAGAATGTCAGAGGAAAAGTATCTCGACAACATTAAAAACTACAAGTTCGCCAACTACCAAAACTCCCCACATTCGGTGTGGCACAGGCTTCCGATGTCCCGCCGAGCACTGGTTTTTATTCTTCTTTTCATTGGGTCTTTTGGCGAGTTGAGAGTGGTTTTGACAAAGCGTTCCTCCAAGTTGCGGAGTTTCCCCGGACATGTGTCCCTCCCGGGTGGGAAGGCAGACACGGGTCTAGAATCGGAATGGCAGGTTGCAAGACGTGAGATGCATGAAGAAATAGGCTTGAATTCAGACAATTCTATCCTAAAGCAACAATACGGGTTTGAAGTCGAACATCTCAACATAATGCCTAGCTACTTATCTCGTACTTTTTCGGCAGTAAGGCCATGCATTGGGTTCATGAAGAGTGAGGAGGCCAACTTGGAATTAGCTCTTAATCCGGGTGAGTCTTCCAGTATTTTCTCTTGTCCTTTGAAAGATTTTTTGTATCCATTGACCAAAGAAAAGCAAGAAAGTTTGAAGAGAACTTATCACAAGATCCACTGGGGCGGGATCCCATGGAATCTAAGAAGCTACACTTTCCCACAGCATAATCTTAAGGAAGTCAAGTGGTTAAGTCACATCCAAGCCCTCAGTGACGAATCAGACAATGAAATTGACATGGGTGTTTGGGGCCGCCCAGGCTCCAGAAGAGACTCAGACACAAATGAAAAGATATACGATATTTGGGGTCTCACTGCAAACATTTTACATGACTTGGCTGAGTTGGTGTACAACGGGTCCACGAAGCGGGAACTTGGCGAAGAGGAATTGATTTACCTGGTCTGGCACTACGGGAAGCAAATGAGAGAGAATGCGAGATCCAAGGAGGAAACAAGGTTGATTGAGTCAAGGTTTCCTGAAGACGCCTTCGGTTTCAGCGATATTTTGCCTAACACGGAGATGAAGAGGTTGAACGATGTTTACAAGTTGTGATTTAGACAAATACGTGACATACCATCCTCAAAATGAAGTAGACTTTGCACATAATTGTAGGTAAGCATTCATTATTAAAGGTGGGCTTTTTAGTGTACATCTCCGAAATTCCCTTAGTTTGCAGCCAAGTTGTAGCCACCACATTCATTTGCACCCACCGTGTACGTTTTGCCAACAAATCAAGACGTTTTGAATCAAGATGCATGCATGGTGCATACCATGGTGCATACCATGCAACCATGCATGGCCACCGGGAAAATAATCTCCAAAAATCCGAATTAAACGGATTTTTAAACGATAGCTGATTCAGCTAATGCTTAGCGCTTTCTTCTCACACGTTGGTCCACAATAAGTAGTGGTTGCGCGAGATTGAAATTTCGCCGCAAAAACACTCGAATCATTATGGCGACCGAGATCAACGAGCTAATTGAACGTACGGCCAATTTGGATTTTGGTCCGGAAGTACAGCAAGAACTATCCGAATACGACCAATGTACAGCAAAGTTGCTTGAACTTGTTGATAAGTATGAAAATTTATTGAAAGAGTTCAACTCCAAGTACGCATCTTCATTCCTTCAATTGAGCAGGGCAAACTTTAACAACTCCAACACTTCATTTGGTTCTGCTAGATACGGAATTGATCTTTATGACAAAAGACCGTATGAAGCTTGTGCATATGTTAAAGAAGAAAAATCGAAACTTGTGGTGTGTGATCGGTTTGACGAGGTGAAAAAGCTTAAGAAGGAATGGGTGCAGAAGGTCAAAGAGAAGAAAAGAAAAGGTTCTGAAGACGAGAAGAAAAGAATAGTCTCTGAGGCTGAGAAAAAAGAAGAGAAGTCTAAGGATACTATTGAAGAGAAAATATCAGGAGAAGCTGCAGTATCTTCATCGATTCCACTGAAGGACGACACTGGAATGAAGAAGAAGGGTAAGAAAATCATTGTGCCGAAAGTGGAACAATTCCAAGAAGACTTTCCAAGCTTAAGAGACCCAATAAACCAATTTAGTACATTTCCTTCACCGTCACTAAAAGCATCCCAGCAGAGCTTTATACTGGCATTACAATTACTGTTACAATTAGTGAATCTACAAAAAGACATAGAAGTATTATTGAAGAAACACGACAAAGAAGAAACACGATAAAGCAGAAAACAACATTTAATTGGATTCAAGTTGAGTGATTCTTATTTGTTTCAATGATATAGCCAAAAGCACACTGTACAGAACTAATTTATTTGAAGGTATAAGTAGTTGGAGAGGAGTTGTGCAACCAAACAAGCTTGCAACCGCCTGGGATATCGCCTCATTCACCTACTCAAACCTTCCATCTACACTAAATTAATGTATCATCTATAACCTACTCACTAAACAAGTCACTATCATTTTCGTAATCCTCAGGGTTGATTTGGACCTCATTCTCGTCGCTTTCGCTTTCACTGTCGTTGGCCAAATCTTCACCCTGTTCCTTTCTTTGCTTTCTTCTAGCCTTCTTTTCCTCTTTCTTGGCCAACTTAGCCTTTAAGTTTGCCTGTTGCACAGCTCTTCTTTCGTCCTTCAACTTCTTCAATTCGTTATGCTTCTTTTCCAAGGTTGCGACTTCCTTCTTGTCCTTCTTGATTTGAGAGTGGTATATGGTCTTCAGGGAACCGACCAAACCTTCTTCAATCTTCATAAGGGTCATATTAAGACGAGGACCTATTTCGGTCAACTTGATTGCTCTCTTCTTTGTTGGTCTGGACTCTTCATCTTCGGAGATCTTTTGCTTTTTAAGTTGCTGGGTCTCTTCAATCTTAACGTCAACAATGGCGTCGTCTTCTACTTCACTATCGGAGGTCATTCCACCAACTGAGTATGGGTCCAACAACAACTCACTGACATCGTTGTTCCCACTCAAGTTTGGTAACTTCTTCTTGGTCAAGAGCTTCTTGATATTTCTCAGCTCTTCCACCATTTTGGTGTCAATTGCATAGTGTCTCAATTGAATCTCGCCAGTTTCACTGTCCTTATTTATCATCAAGACTCTTCTGATAGTTCCCACCTTTGTGCTCTGCGGTTGGATGGGAGGGAACATGTTTTGGAAAACGGTCACCATCAACTTTTCGTGTGGGGGAATGTCGCTCATCTTGAACCCATTGAGAACCAACAATGGAGGTGACAAGAACTCCTTCAGGTCCCTGCCAACAGACTTGGGGTGTTTCAATATTCTGCCAATGTCTTTAATTAAGGAATATGTATTGATCTTGAACTGCAAGGTAGGTCCACGAGGCATCTTCCCCACTCTTAACGATATTTTTCCAGTTTCTTCAGACTGGTTGAAGATGAAGAGCTCGCTGACACCCAAGGGTCCTGCCATAACAACGAAATCTTTAAGCTTGTTCAGCTTTCTCTCTCTCAAGTTGATCGCGGTGTGAGGTTGCATCACATATCTAAAGTCCTTGACCAACAGACCCAATGAATGGTTACGAAGAGTCAGTCCAAGTCTGATAACCATGGATCTAGGGATCTTGGCAAGTTCCTCCTCAGAAACTTTGGTATGTGTCCTCTTCTTTTGTCTTCTTGGTCCCATGGTGTATGTATGTACTGAAGTTTAAAAATTAAATACTCATCTCGTTTTTCCTTTTGAGATTTTTTTTTTCTCTCTACATTTTTGCAACAAAAAAAGGAATCATTAATCATCATGACCAAGACCGCCAAAGTGATTAAGAAGAAGAGCAAGATAGATACTACAAAGGAGTTGGCAGAGAGAATCAAGAAGAATGCCATGAAGCAGAAGAAAAGTGTGGAAGAACCAAAGAAATCCGAGGGGTCTAGCACGTTAACCGTGGATCCTAATGCGGAGCTCAAATTTCAATCCTTCAGTGAGTTGGAGTTGGTTCCTGATCTTTTGGAGGCCATTAAGGGCATGAAGTATGCCAAGCCCACTCCGATTCAGTCCGAGTCGATTCCACATGCGTTGAAGGGGCACGATATCATTGGTCTTGCGCAAACTGGTTCTGGGAAGACCGCCGCATTTGCGATTCCCATTCTCCAAGCCTTGTGGCACGCACAAACTTCGTATTTTGGGCTCGTATTGGCCCCAACAAGGGAATTAGCATATCAAATCAAGGAGACCTTTGATGCTCTTGGAAGCAGCATGGGTGTGAGGTCTGTGTGTATTGTCGGGGGGATGGACATGATGGACCAAGCAAGAGACTTGATGAGAAAGCCCCACATTGTCGTGGCCACCCCTGGTAGAATCATGGACCACTTGGAACACACAAAGGGCTTTTCCTTGAAGAACTTAAAGTACTTAGTCATGGATGAAGCAGACAGATTGTTGGATATGGACTTTGGTCCTGCTTTGGACAAGATCTTCAAAGTCATCCCCAGAGAGAGAAACACCTACTTGTTCTCTGCCACTATGACCAGTAAGGTTGATAAATTACAACGTGCATCATTGAAGGACCCTGTGAGGGTTGCTGTCTCCACAAAGTACCAGACTGCGGACAACTTGGTGCAGTCCATGATGTTGGTGAGTGACGGGTACAAGAACACATACTTGATTCACTTGCTTAACGAGTACATGGGTAAGTCTACGATTATCTTCACGAGAACATGTGCACACGCACAGAGAACTACACTTTTGGCCAGGATATTGGGGTTCCAAGCTGTTCCTTTGCATGGACAGTTGTCGCAGGCCCAAAGATTGGGGTCTTTGAACAAGTTCAAGAGTGGCCAGTCCAATATCTTGGTTGCCACCGACGTGGCTGCCAGAGGGTTGGACATTCCTCTGGTGGATGTGGTCATCAATTACGACATTCCCACCGACTCCAAGGCGTACATTCACCGTGTCGGTAGAACTGCGAGAGCTGGACGTTCGGGGAGATCCGTCTCCTTGGTCACTCAGTACGACTTGGAAATGTACTTGCGTATAGAACAAGTGTTGGAAAAGAAGTTACCAAAGGATCCGGCACCAGAAAAGGACGTGTTGTATTCCTTGCACATGCATGTCGATAGAGCAGCTGCAGAGGCCATTAGACAAACCAAAGAACAGCATGACAAGAGAGGAAGAAAGAGAGGTGACGACAGAGACAGAGAAGAACAGTAAGAATGAGCCTTGATATTGTATTTCGGTTAGGAATGCAAACAAATACAGGGACGAAGTGAATCAAACCACCGGTAAACCCCACATTCCGCGCAAAACATCTGGTTGACCTCACTACAAATAGATAAAGAAGTGAATTAATTAACCTAAATAATAATAAAAGAGAACTGAAGCAAACCATTAGAACCTCTAATAAAGTAATGTGACATTTTGGCGAGATGTCTGACAAGTGCACCTGAAATGGCTCCAAATTCGATCTTGGTGAAGTGCGGATACGCATCTTTTTGAGTCATTATAGTGTGCCACTACCTGCAGCGTAGTTCCACGGTTACTTGTGTATGAAATGCACGGGACACTCGCCATTTCCTCTGTTGAACCAATCCTTAATACATCTATAATGGAAAATGCACAAACACTCCAAACGAGCCACCTTATCGCCTGGCACCAAATCCTCCAAACATATGACACATTCGTTGTCCATGTCCAGACTCTCACTTTCCTGAGAGCCAAAGCTCTCGACCCTTGGACTTGGGATCGGTTGCATGTTGTAAACCAACATCTTGTTTCTGCTTCTGTGATCTTGGGTGAACTCAGAAGCCTGCAAGCACTCACTAATATGTCTTTCCTTTAGCTCCTCAAAGTTCTTGCCGCCTCTGAACAACTTGAACAAGTTGGCTGCGCATATTGGACACAAGTTTGCGTCGCTGCTGTCGTCTCTGTCGATGATAGACGATGCCCCTGACCTGTCCAAGGTGCGTTGCCTCGAAGTGAACTTGGCCAAGGAGGTGAGGCTCGAGTTTCTCAGGGGCTGCGAATAGAGTGCTCGTCTGATCATGCTGAGCTCCTCAACACACGCATCACAGGTCTTGTAGTAGTCGGTGGGACTTGAAGTTGATCTCAACTGTGGACCATTTGTAATTGCCGTATTGGGGAAGTAGTGGATCCGCTGAGATGAACAGCTGTTACAAACAACTCTGCCACACTTCCGGCAGTGGTGCCGTCTATTAAATAATGTGTATTGGGTATTGCAAAGAAAACACGAGCTGGCGGCCGAGTCTTCTTGCCATTGTGGATGGTCCATCGTAATATAACTCCTGATTTATTGTCTTGTGCGTTGCCTCCCTCTAAAACCCCAGCGGCGTACAGGCACGCGCGAATGACGGGGGTCACGTTATCGGCCAGCCTCCTGACAGCCTCCGCGGGCGCTGCCAAAATCACGTGGACAACATTTGATTTCACCACCCAAGTCCCAGAGTCCCAACGAGCGCATGAGTGATAGGCTTACCCAACTTCAGATCTGCCTCGATCAATTGGTTGAGCAGTTCAATGCTACCGTGAACTACGTCAACACCAACAGCGAGTCGGTTTTCCTTGATCCCGGCCCAACTTCGGTGTCAAACACGGCCGCCAGTGCACCCATCCCAGGTCAACAAAAGGAAGACGGTGAAAAGGAAACCATAAAGTTACGTGAGGGTCCCTCCGACGAGTTCAAAAGCACAATAAATGAGTTGGCCACTGATATCATAGTCAAGTCTCGGCAAATCAACATGTTGATAGACCTGTTGCCGGGGATCGGTGTTTCTCCAGAGTCTCAGTTGAAGATAATAGACGAGCTTAGACTGGAGTTAGACGACGTCGAGCAAGACAGATTGAAGAAAATAAAAGAAAAGGACGAGTTATTGAAGGTCTGCGAAGATTTGATTATTGATGTTGCTAACGGTATAAGAGCCAGTGAACAAAACACGTAGTGTCGGTTTGTATAAATATTGGGTAATAAATGGATATTTGGAGTGAGTCGTAAGGATCTGAAACGATGGTAAAATGTGCTTCGCTGTGTCAGAAGCTCTCACCGTTCATGTAACATGAGTGCTATGATGTTACATGAATGCTATAACACCGAGGGCTATAGTGTGACATGAAGTGCTTGCAGCCAGTGTGTCTTCTTGAAAGAACAACTTAAACACAATGCCCACCTACTTGCAAATATCTCTCATATCGTATTTCTATACATTTTTATCATTAACCGTCTTTATAAATAACCTCCACATTCATAAGCCCATGTTGGTAACCATTTGTTATCTATGCATTGCTGTTCTGACCAGGCCGTACCGTAGGTCAAAGGTGATAATCCCCACCAACAGATCAACGTTGTTGCCAAAATAAGAGACATCCATGTGTACCCAACCACAGGCTTGGAGCGGACTTGGCGTTCAGCATATTGCACTAAGAGCAAAATCAAAAAGACTAAACTGATCGAATATCTCTCCATGGAGTAGCCTGTTGTGTAAGTGAAAGGAATAAAGTTGATAGCCCAACCCAAAATATACTCCAACGTGTTAGAATAAAACATGTATGTTTCAAGAGGTTCAGTGATGTGGATGAATGGATTCAAGTGCTTAACAACAAAAACAAGGTGCAACACAACAATGAAGCAAAGAATAGCAAATCCAATGTAATAAACAGCCAAGTTCCCAACCAAGTACACCTGTGACTCTCCTGAAAAGTAGTTGACTCCAACAACCGAAAATGGCCATGAAATTGGGAACGACTCGGAGCTCGAGTTGTCGTCCAAGGCGTACATAGCCGTCAAGTATTCGTAGGATTGGCTAAGGAAACCCTTTGGTGGAAGTCTAATGCGAGCAGCGTCAGTAAGCTGTGGATGCTCATTGTGTTCAATGTACCATAAAGTGTTTGGAATCGTTGGCTCATTGTAGCACATCACTTCCTTTTGTTCAAATGCCCAAGCAGGTAACTTGGCCAGATGTCCCATGACTGTACACTTTGTACCTTGGTGGAGTAATTGGAAAATGGACTCGGTCGCTCGGAGCTTAATTTTGGGGAGGTTGTTGATCAGGTGTGATGCCCTGCTAAGAATTCTGACTTTGAATTCGTAGTTTATGTCTCCTAATAACTCCTTTCTGTTACTGCTGCATGAAACCTCGTTGGAGTAGTCGTGCTCTGATACCGGAGGACGGAGATCGTGAACACGAAGATATCTACCAGTACTTTTGTGGAATAATCTAATAACATCGCCGTCTTTCACGGCCTTAAACGACTTCTGTAAGTAACCCTCTTCTACCTTATTTTTAATTTCAATGATCCATTCGTTATTGGTGTCTTCTCCTTCATGAAGGGTGACTTGCTGTTCTCCACTTCCAGATTCGTAATTGAATTCATGGGAATGTAAGTAGCCCTTTGTCTTGAGGTGTCTGATGGTGACAGTGGAACCATAACTCACATCAACAGGGTAGTTCTCGAGGGTAGTATCATTCAAGGTTGCCAAAAAAGTAGGTGATACGAGGGCAGAACCTGGACCATTGAATGGCAAGTTAATAAAGTGTGAATATAAAACAAATTGGAAAATCAATATTGGGGTAATAATTAACGTGAAAAACTTTGCAACAACATGCAATACAATAGTCAACGGGGTAACTTGCAAATCACCCAACAACTTCCAAAGCTCAATCAAGGCTACCGAAACAACCCACACCCACACCAAGAATCCAAATTTGTCTGTGGATAAGGCAAGACCTAAACTTACACCGCATACGATCAAATTTTTTAACCACTTTCTTGAATCGTGGGAAGTTTGGGATTTCTTAATGGCGTAGATCGACAAAGTAGTGGTCAATAATAACGGAGATCTATTCAAAATCGTTCTGAAGTGAACAATGAAGGAATTTTCAAAAAGAACCAAAAGAGCTCCAAACAATGATACTATGAAACGACAATTGGAAAGCCTCAATATTTTGTAGGTTAGTAACACGCTAACGGCTCCACAGGCAATTGAAAAGAATCTAGTTGTAATTAGTGGGATATCATCCGAACCATCCCAACCATTCATCAATGCGGTCCAATAGTATATCAATGGAACCAATGGAGGGTTGGAATCAACAAAGAACTCTCCCCTATAGTAAAGTTTGCACTTTTCGACAAGAGACACTTCTGATGGGAGCAAGTCCTTCAAATTGTGAGATATCGAGACCAAGATTGAAAGAAATAGCAATCCCACCAACAGGAATCGATCCAACGGAGTCGCGGTGACCGACAGCCGGACCGTCGGTTGATACGGTGTCGTTTTGGACATAATGATGATGTAGAGAAAGCACGGTTTGTACTGCAAAGAAAAGGCGCGAAATTTTGACGCCGGCCAAACAAAAAATTCCAAGACATTACGCGGCTGTGCACGTGACCTATAATAACTCGTTTGGGAGATGTATTAAAGGAGCCCGGATACGAAGTGAGGAGGTCTTGTCCTTCCAGGGGCAAAATGTAAGGTGTCAACTTTAACTGTAAACAGTAATCTTTACTTTTTTGCTACAAATGATTGATTGCAAATAAATATGTTTCAATTATAATTAATGTTATTATGTAAATAGGGAAACCAGCCTCTATCACACTTTATCGTCGATGGTAAAGGTTGAGGTGGTTTCGTTCTTGATCAATCTATAAAGTTTGAAGGCTACACCACAAATACAACCAATGACAATCAATGCCAAAGCAGTTGCGTAGATGGTACCCATAACTCTGAAAAAGATGAAGCCTTCTCCGAAGTTACGGAAAAATTGTGTGTTACCGAGAGACATTGTACCCATTGGGAAAGTCATGGACCAGAAACCTCTAAAGTACTTGACCAAACCGTGTTTAGTGTGGAGAGTGTTTGGGGTTCTTGCAAATGGTCTTGTCTTTGATAACAATGAAATGATAGCCAAGAAAGTCATGAAGTAACCGAAGGCAATCAAAAGCAATCCAGCAAAGGAGCAGATGAACAAGGCAATTGCGCCAATAATGTGAGGCAACTCTGGGTTGGATGATTCGTAAGTCCAAAATGCAAGGTAGGACTTCAGAACACCAGCCTGAGAAATGAAAGTGTACAAGTTGTGTCCCAACAACAAGATTCCGTAAGCACCTTGGCCCAAGAAACCAATTGGCAAGAACATGGTGAAAACACCGTTAGTTGGAGGAATCTTGTAGATGAGTTGCTTGTACATGTTGATGGTAGTGATCATGAACCCCATGACAACAGCAATGGACCACATGACAAAGGTGATGGTCATAGTTAAAACCTTCAACTTAATGGTTGGCAATTCCAATGCAAAAATGTTACCAGACAGAGCAGCAACGGTCAAGGTAACCAAAGGCAATAACAAAGTCAATTGAATGTCTTTGAGTTGGTAGTCCTTCTTAGAGTGCTTAGATCTTTGGAACTTAGCAATGTATGAGTAGTAAAATGTGATGCAAGCGGTGTAGCATGACATGATAACAGCGATCCACCACAAGACGAACACACCAATGACACCATGCTTCTTGTCCTTGACAAGGAAGTAGATGTAGTTGACTAATGTGTTGTAACCCATGACGTAACAACCCATGAAGACAGCCTGGTTGACGTCAAGGTTGTATTGCTTCAATCTCAGAGGATCTCTGATAATAGCCAACACCATCATGGTGGTGGTGGATGCAAATGCTATCAATGCGAAGCCGAAAAATATGTAGGAACAAATTTGCAACCAGTGTGCTTCGTATGGGAAGTTGGACAAGATGTTGGCCAAGATACCAGTACCCATAATGGTTGTAAAGATGTTTGGAGAAAACTTGTTGATCAAGGTGTCATCCAATGAATGGCACACCTTAGTGAAGACACTCTCTTCAACATGTTGAGTGTCTTTGTCTGAGGAGGTTAGCAGTGTGTCTGACATGGTGTGAGATTTGGTAGCGCGGAAAATAACCAAGAAGTTTTTGAACGAGCGCCACAGTTAATAAAACAGGAGGAATGAGGTGATACCAATAACGCCACACCTAGTAGTTAATCTGGGGATGGAAAATAAATAAAATAAACGGCGGTGCTGATAGAAAACGGTTTAATATATGTCAGCGGGGGGTAACAACGACTTATAATATGTGCTAAGCAGCTGTTTGGACTCTATATACTATGCTAAAGGAGCTGATCAAACTGCGGATTTGCTCTGTATTTAAGCAAAAATTTTGAATGACTCTTTCCCAAATTTTTTTGCTCTTCCACGGAAACGGCTACAAAAAAGGAAAAAGGAAAGCGGGCGGCACATTGAATCGCCGATTTACAAAAGTGCGACTAGAGATACGGAACGCGAGACAAAAATTCTTCCGGCGATAACGAGAACATCAGGCAAGCTGACTTGGGGCAAACAGAATCAATCCTGAGCAGATATTCTCGTGTTGCTCCACAATGGTCTTATTTGGTCTGTTCATATTGTCAACTGCGGTAGCATTGTTGGGCCATTGAAAGCCGACAAAATATGAGCCGATCGTTGAGTCAAACTTCCTAAATAGGAAGGACCGCATGATATGGGGCGGCACGACTACCGCCAGGGTGTCGGTGCCGACCATGAAAAAGGCCGCATAATTACTATATACGGAAAGTTCCGCTTTGCACCGCTTCATTTTTTTTCGTTGCTCGCCTCTCATTGGACAGCGGTTGAAACCAGGGGCGGAGTGGACACCATGGCGGTTTCAAAAGAGCGGGTTTGGAATGACCGCCTACTGTTTAGGGAAAAAGGTGTATAAATACTAGTGCATCCGCAAAGTTATTATATATTATTCAAAACAGTTAAACTCTATACACTCACAATCATGTTGACTTTACTGGCATCACAACAAAGAAACCTTCACTCCGCTGAAAGCCCGCTGCCTGCTGGTCTGCGCTGCTCCACTCCACGCCAACTCAAGCCGCTCTCGCCTCAGCTTGATCTTGCATCCACAACCATTGATCTTCCAGAAGACTCGAATTTCGGTAAGCTCATCAAGGAGCTTCAAGCCTTGTTGGGCACAGAGCACGGTTTGACTTCTGAACAGATTGACATTGAAAAAGTGAAGCAAATCATGGAACTGTACTCTTCGGACGAGTTGGAGTGGAACCACTTGGCCTTGCACGACTCTTCACGCAATTATCTGAGAAATGGTATCATCAACATCAACGGTAACGCCAACTTGCTCATCTTGGTTTGGTCTCCAGGCAAGTCTAGTGCTATCCATGACCACGCCAACGCCCACTGCTGCATGAAGATCTTGAAGGGTGAGTTGGTGGAGTCTCTCTACGATATGCCAGAGGAAGCCGGTAACGCAATGGTTGCAAGAAAACACACTACTTTGCACAGAGATGAAGTTGGTTACATCTCAGATGACATTGGTCTTCACAAGATTTCCAACCCAAGGGAAGACTTTTCTGTCAGTTTGCATTTGTACACTCCTCCATATGCTCTGATGTATGGTTGTTCTATGTACGAGGCTGGGAACGGTAAGAAACATCACGTGGACATGTCCAAGTATTACAGCTGGCAAGGACAGTTGGTAAACAAGAGCGGTCACTCTACTTGTTAATGGGATTTAGGTATTTATGGATTATGAAAAGTGCTATTATATTGATGTAGAGCCATTGGGCACTGAACGGTTATGCGTACAACTTTGTGAACTCGCGGCCGCCGGTCACCGGTACTTGCAACCAGTTTCTCTTGTCGTAGTCTGCCTCTGACTCAATCAAGTGGAATGCGTAGACATAGCGTGACTTGTCGCTGATGTTGTCGGGCAGATTATGGAGAACTGAGTGGTGGATCAACACCAACGACCCAGCCTTACATTCAACCACCTTGTAATCTTCGTCCTTGTCTTCCGGAACTTCACCATGTTCTAAAGGAACAAAGGAACAGCCTGCACCGCCTTCGTTCTTCACAAATCTCTTTGTAAGTGGGAATCTTTTATGGGATCCTGGGTTGTACGAGAGGCACCCATTTTCCACTGTACAATCTTGGAGCGCGAACCAGAACCCAAGTGCAGTCGACGGACTGGTGTACAAGAAGGTGGCATCTGTGTGGGAGGGAACTGCGTTTGTTCTGTGCTTCTTGTCATCACCCACTGGTTGCTTGAAAATGCACATACTTTGGAGCACTTGGGGATCCTTGTAGCTCAACGACTTAGCTATGCCTTGCACTCTCTTGTCAAAGGTGATCTCTGCGAATGCGGGTTCCTTGATGTGCAAACCGTGGCCAATCTTGTTGACTGCTTGCTGCTTGGGGTATTTCAACTGGCCCTTGTCGTCAATGGCGTCGGTGTCCAAAAAGTAGCTCACCTTGTCTCCGGAGTCGAAGAAGTATTGGTCTCCAATATGATTGTCGTCGTCCACTCCAAACTGCAGCTTAGGGTGACTGGAGTAGTCGAACTCATCAAGAAGTTCTGCAGACCGTTGGTATAGCTTGCTGATCTCCTCTGGTGTAAGAAAATCGGGAATGCAAAGCATTCCTTCCCTGTTGAATGTCTCAACCTGTTCTTTTGTTAATGTCATGGTACACAATGGTGCAAAATTAGAACGATTTCAAACGTTATTATATCAATTCAGAAGTGCACTTTGTCAGAAGCTAGATCAGAGGATATGTTTGTAGTGTGTAGCTAATATATCAGAAAACAGCCAGCAGTTGCAGAGAGTTGGGTGTTATATTCTTTGGCCACTGATAAGAATAGATTTTGTTCTGGCGAGCGTGCGAACGCATGTCACATGTCAAGTGGAATGGGCCGATCATAATGCACCACAAAGTCCCTTTTGCAACTGCAAGTTGCAACCTAGGAGTGTAGAGGCTACGCGAACCTCACGGCAATTAGGATCTCAAGTATGTGGCACGCATGCAGAGTATGTGGGGTACGCACTGAAGGGACGCTCGTCCAACACAATAAGCGTCCCGACCCAATCACCAATCACAACACTTAATGACTAGGACATGCAATTGGCTTAAAAGTGGATTCTATTGTAGCTTTTAAGGAGCTCTGGTTGAGTTCATGGTAGTTTGAAGGGGTTGGTGTATCAATTCTGTAAATTTCTGATTTAGCTAGCACCGTACTATGTGATTGGCAGCCATTCCACTGATCTTGTTTGGGTTTGGGTACCCACATCTTCCACCCACTATGAGAGCTCTACTCAACCAATCATGCACCTGTCGATTCACTTACCTAAACTTTCAAACATAGCAGTTTCTCGTTCAGAATGCTAGCGCGGAATAAGCTTATCTGACAAACCTGGTCAAACAAAGCACACCAACATATTACCTGAGTATCGGAATGGAATCTAAGAACATAGTATATCTTCATTGGATACTGAACTTCACTAGAAACTGAAATCTTACGAAATTAAAAAGGGCCTTGCTCACACCTTGAGCTGCTATTCCTAAATTGCAGCTGGGTCTAAAACGATAAGGGATCTCCTGTGTCACAATCGATACACAAAAGGCAATCCAAATAAACAATCAGGTCCTCTCTCCTGTGTATGTAACATATTGGGACCTCTCAAATGAGTTGCAACAAAATTGCAAGAGTTTATGTGGGTTCCTGCACCACGTGACTGACTGCAAAAAGCTGCTTAAACGAATATTTGCAGTGCCATTTTGCTGGTGTCCATTTGGCAGGGTCCGATCGTATGATTGTGGACGAAAACAGAGTGGATTTCTCGTGCGTAATCTCGCTAGACTGCAAAATTGCTAGTAGGAGATTGGGACTTTTTGCATTTGAGGGAAATGGGTCTAACGACGCCGAAACAGTACATTGCGTACCCAAGGGGCCAATTGTAACTAGACATGACTCCGACATCCATTGACACATGCCATTGTTGTTACCCCTTGCCCAGTTTCCGCGCAACTAGAAAGGTAGGAATCACCCTCCTTTATCAGATTATGCATTTATCAGTCTAAGCATTTATTTTTGCATCCCCCATGCGCTTAAACATCCAGAACGAACGCAACCCACTCCACAAGCAAATATGCAATTACGGAACCTACCCAACCGTACCAGAGGAGAGTATATAAGGGGAGGCAAAGTCAGTGAATTCTGATCCCCTTATTCTGAGAATTATCAATTATGGGTAAAATCACATTCTGTTTCAACTGGGAAGCTGCTGCGTACCACATTCCTATCTACATCGCCCAAACCAAGGGCTACTTCAAGGAGCAAGGTCTCGACATTGCTCTCCTTGAGCCATCCAACCCTTCTGACGTTACTGAGTTGGTTGGGACTGGGAAAATCGACATGGGGTTGAAGGCCATGGTCCACACCTTGGCTGCAAAAGCCCGCGGCTTCCCTGTTACCTCTGTTGGGTCATTGCTTGACGAACCTTTCACCGGTGTGCTCTACTTGAAGGGATCCGGAATCACCAGTGACTTCAGATCTTTGAAGGGTAAGCGTATCGGGTACGTTGGTGAGTTTGGAAAGATCCAAATCGACGAGTTGACCAAGCACTACGGTATGACCCCAGACGACTACACTGCAGTTCGTTGCGGCATGAACGTTGCCAAGTACATCATTGAAGGTAAGATTGATGCTGGTATTGGTATTGAGTGTATCCAACAAGTGCAATTGGAACACTACTGCCGTGATACCGGTAGAGACGTGGAAGACGTCCAAATGTTGAGAATCGACAAGTTGGCTGAGTTGGGCTGCTGCTGCTTCTGCACCATTCTCTACATTGTTAACGACGAGTTCTTGAAAACCAACAAGGACGACGTTATCAAGTTCATGAAGGCTGTCAAGAAGGCTACTGACTACGTGTTGAAGGAACCAGCACAAGCTTGGAAGGAGTACACCGACTTCAAGCCTCAATTGAACAACAGTTTGGCTCTGGACATGTTCCAACGTTCTTTCGCCTACTTGAGTGAATCCTTGTACAATGTCCACCGTGACTGGAAGAAGGTCACCAGATACGGCCAAAGATTAGAAATCTTGCCAGAAGGCTACGAACCAAACTACTCCAACGAGTACTTGTCTTGGCCAGAACCTGAGGAAGTCGACGACCCAGAGAAGGCCCAAGAGTTGATGTTGGAGCACCAGCAAGAATGCAGAAAGTGTGGTGGCTACAGAAGATTAGTTTTAGCTTAGCTTTCTATTTACACGAGTATTTACAATTTGCGACAAAGTTTGTAGTTGTTATCTTGGGTGTTGGTGACATTCATTGAACACTTGACAGCATCATGCATCGGAGAGCTGTGTTCAAATCGCGCATGCCGTAAAGCCGCAATGAATGACATGTTTGTCTCATGCTCGACTCAAAAACATGAACATTCATTGACTAAAAGCCAAGTGGACCGTGTCCAGCATTGCTGAAAAGCTGAAATGCTAAAAGTAAATTGTTCCTAGCAAGTTGTTCTTGGAAATGCTCCCATCACATGAGAATTCAACTACTTATAGAGGAAACCCAACCAGGAGTCCTTTCTTCTCTCTCTTTCCGCCTCTGGAATGTAGGCATCGATATGTTGTTTGATTTTCTCAACACCTTCTGCAGCAGTGGCTTCTCTACCAATCACATCAACAAAGTTACCTTCTTTATCCATAAGGTAAAAGAAAATAGAGTGGTCGACAAGGTAGTCTTGGCCAGGCTTGACGTCTGGAGGAGTCAGGAAGTACACACGGTACTGCTTGCAGGCCTTCTTGACGTTGTCGTAGGTACCTGTGAGACCAATGATAGAAGGATGGAAGTCTTCCAAGTATAATTTGACAACCTCTGGCGAGTCTCTGGCAGGATCACAGGTGATGAACAACAGCTGCAACTCAATCTTGTCCTTGCCCAACGTTTCCAACATTTCGCCCAACTTGTCCAACTCATCTGGACAAACGTCCGGACAGTGAGTGAAACCAAAGTAGAGGATAGAGAATTTGTCGCCCTTCAAGTTTTCGTGGGTGAATCTTTCTCCGTTGTGGTCAACCAAGTCAAATGGCCCACCAATCAATGGCTTACCAATGCCTCTCTTCAGCTCAGTTTCTTTCTGCAATCTTAACTTTTCCTTTTCTTTGGCAAACCAGTAGCTGACACCACCACCGAGCATAATCAAAACTAGAACCGCCTTCCACGTGGCGAACTCAATGCTGTTCCCAGCAGCAAATTTACCTTTAGTGGTAGCACTACCTCCGATAGCCACTCTGCTAAGAGGCCTCTTTTTTGGTTTTTCTTCCTGTAACAATCTTGCGTATCTTGAGAAGGTACGGATGGTTGGTATTCTGGTGGGTTTAGCCAACCTTTGAATGGCCCTGGCGCTAATGATTCTCGAGGTCAACATGGTTTTGCAGTGGTGAGATTTTTCCAAAAATTGTTTCTTTCGCTCACCAGACGGATCTTTCTTTCTGAGAGAAAAGCAAAATTGCTCAACCTAAGACCATGAATACTGGCGATTTACTCGATTGGAGCATTTCCAATGGGGCCTCCATATCCCCAGGGCTAACCATTAGCGAAATTAGTCCAGGTAACTACGGGGTGGTTCAAGAATCTGCCGCTGGTGATTCTGCTCATCTGATTTCGATTCCCACAAAGCTCACCATCAACTGGGCGACCGCAAAAGAGTGCTTGGGAAAGGTGGGCGATGATAGAAATGCGTTGTTGAAGCTATACTTGGCCAGAGCCAGGACGTTGGAGCTGTTCCACAGCCCCTACATCAAGCTACTTCCGGCGTTGGAAACCATCAATACGCCGTTGGCCTGGTCACCTGACCACAAGGCCTTGTTGAAGGGAAGTAACTTAGGCAACTCCTTGCAAGAGCAACTTGCCAAGGTAATAGAGGAGTGGTTCAAGGTGATAAGCGCCTTGCCTGATTCTATACAAAAACCACAAGAACACTATATTAACATGAAGTTCTACTACGAGTACAAGTTTTACAAGGACGAAGACTTGCACGCGTATCTCCACGAGAAGAAGTATGACAACTGGACAAGTTTTACAAACTTCTTGTGGGCGTCGTCTATATTGAAGTCCAGATCCTTCCCCACGTACTTGATCAGAGAATATTTGGACTATGAAGTGGAGCAGAACGAGATGATGTTGTTGCCGTTGGTCGACTTGCTCAACCACAACCCTAAGGCAAAGGTGGACTGGGTCTTTGCAAACGGCAAATTTACCTTTAAATCAGAGCAGTCCGGGTCCGGGGAGCTCTTCAACAACTACGGAATGAAGGGTAACGAGGAGCTTTTACTAGGATACGGCTTCTGCTTGCCAGACAATGCTGCTGATACCGCGGCCCTCAAAATAAAGGTTCCAGCGCCTGTCCTAGAAGACATCAAAAACTGGGGTATCAAGTTGCCTTCTGTGGAGGACTACACGATGTCGGTGCATTCGTCGGCATCTCAATCGCAGGATGACGACGGCTTGTTGTTTTTCATCTCAAGCACCAGCGTGCCCGAGAACTTGGTCCAGGTGTTTGAGTTCTTGGTGAAGAACGGCTGGGAAAATGAAACTACCCTCAGAATGAAGCTTGCTGGACTCAACCACTTGAGACAGGCTATTGACCAGAAGGCTCAGCTTATCGCTGTACCCGAAGCTGACGGGTGTGCGACAGTGGACACGATCCGCACGTACCTCAGCTCGCAAAAAGCTATATTCACAAACGCTGTCAAGCTTCTCAAGAGATCGGAAAGGGACCTTCTTAGTACCCATAAAAAGCAACTTTTGAGCTTGAAGAACGTATACAAGAAGGATTTGATGCTTCAGAGAGGGTTATTGGTGGGAGCAGGAATCATGGACTTTGACTCGTTGGTGGAACTGCAGTTCCAGGACCAGTGCTGGCTCCTCTATTTGATGAGATGCTACAACAAAGACGTCTTGGACAATGAAGATTCCTACTTATTGGGCTGGATCCAGGCTTTGTTTGTCAAAACAAGGGCATTGCCGATAACAAACGAGGAAGTAGTAAAATACAAAGAGTTATACCAAGGGTTGATTCCGCCTTTGGTGGCGGCTGCTCCAGACGTGTTTGGTAAAGGTAAGTGGGAGGTCGAGGACCTTATCACCAGTACCAGATTGCTTGATTTGATTAGTTTTGTAAGGGGTAAAGAACAGGAGTGTATTGTTGTGGAGGGAGACTACAAGCAGTGAGTGAGCAGTTAGCACTGAGAGAAGGAGCAACGAGCAAAACAGAGCAACAGCAAAAACAGGAACTCCAACGCTTACCTATACTCTTTCAACTACCTTATACCAAAACTAACTCCAACCTAAAACCAGCACTATCTCCAACCTGACACCTAGCCAAACGCCACTACTTACTCCGATATGTGCGCCAGACACCTGTATATATGTACATTCTAGAAGAAGTAATTTTATTATTAAAAGTCTATCTAATCTTCCTTGATACCACCAGCACCGGCAGTTTCAGCAGATTCAACGGATTGCTTATCGGTCTTCACGTCACCAGCACCACCCATCAAAGCTTGCATGAAGCCAGGAGCGGACTTGAAAGGTCTCTTCAAGTCACCCTTTGCAGCAACACCAAACAAGTGGATCTTGACGATGTTTGCTTCCAAACCAGACTTGACGGTAGAGATGGATTGCATGACCAATGGGTTGGTGTACTTCATGTAGATGTGCATGAAACCCATCATGCCCACACCAGTGAAAACAGACTTGATCAATTGGTCAACTTGTTGCAAGTCGTATTCCTTGACGGTGGTGACAACGGCACGTGGTTCAGAGACACCGCCCATAGGGTTTGCTGGCTCAACGTACTTCATGGTGGTCAAATCGTTCTTTCTGATGATTTGATAACGGGTCAACAAGTAGACACCAAGAGTGATTGCTTGACACAGAACGTAGAAAACTCTGACGTAGAACAAGATGGTTGGGTCTTCCAAGTCCAAACGACGAGAGACTTGCATCATGACAAGCATGAGAAGGATGTTGGTGACAGCTGGATTCATAGTGAACTTCTGACAAGTGGTCTACTTTTTTTTTCGGGGAGGAGAAAAGTTGTTGATAACTGAGCGAACGATAAATTTTTCATGCACAAAGTTGAGAGAACTGGATCGAAGCTGGTAGAAGCGCCATAGCAGGTGTGGCTAGCAGTCAGTTACATTGACCTTGGGCTATGTGTGCTTGTTTGGACACCGTACGTGGTGTGTCTGGCCAAGTTTGGGCCAAACTGGCGGCTTTTCTCTTGCCTTAATTTCTCCGCCTTCGCTATACGGTATGATTAGCGAAATTGATAGTGCAAGACAAAACTGACACTGCGGTCGCATACGGGGAACTGGCGGCACGCTCTGAATACAGAACTAGGGTGGCGGTATTTGGAGAGGGTGTGTGTGTAGCCCTCAGCACACTGTATGGAGATGCAGTGATCCGTGGCAACAGTTGCCTCGCAGGTAGCAAGCGGTGAATCAGGCTGTCGCTGTCTCCAACTTTGGTATCAGATCAGTCGACCTACGCGAAATTCGCGAACATAAATCGACAAGTATTTAAGATTTGTAAAAAAACCCATTTCTAACCAGAGTCCATGCCAAGAAGTACCGCTCAGAAGAGGCTTCTTAAAGAGTATCAACTGCTTTCAAGAGATCCGCCTCCAGGGATTGTTGCCGGGCCCATTTCCGAGGATGATTTGTTTCACTGGGAGTGCTTGATCGAGGGCCCCACAGACACTCCCTACGAGAACGGGGTATTCCCAGCCATCATGAAGTTCCCCAAGGACTATCCACTAGGACCACCGAGCCTTAAATTTGACCCACCATTGTTGCATCCCAACATCTATGCAGATGGAACGGTGTGCATTCTGATTTTGCATCCTCCGGGCGAAGATCCAAACCAGTACGAGCGGGCCGAAGAGAGATGGCTGCCAGTGCAATCCATTGAGAAGATCCTTCTCAGTGTCATGTCCATGTTGGCCGAACCAAACCCTGAAAGTGGGGCTAATATCGATGCCTGCAAACTTTGGAGAGACAATAGAGAAGATTACGACAGACAAATTAGACAACATGTTAGGGAACTGTTAGGACTCTAGGTAATATAGAATACAGGTTATGAGGAGGTCTCTGTAGTTGAACTGCATTGTAGTTGTGCTGTGTTTTATGTGTTTTACATGTTTTATGTGGTATACCAAGCATTTCGGGCTATATGTTAAGGTACTGAAGGATACATCTAGCACTTCCAAAGAACAAAAGCTAGTCGTATACGACAGGATAGCACAGGTTATAGGCAGCACTGTGTAGTGGGTGTGCTTTTGGTGTAGTTTAACGTAGACAGTGCTATCTGACGGTATACGACATTTCCAGTTGCCGGGGGACCGCTTGCAACTATCTAATCGGGAAACTTGTTCGGGAGCATAACCAGAGACACATTTTAGCACAAACTGCCAGGTAGGGCAGATCCTAACCATATAAAGCAGCCCGAAATGGTATGATGAGCCTAATAGCCATCATTGCAGCTCATTTCTGCCGGCTCCAGAGTAAGGAGGAGCATATTTCCGGCAGCCGGCCCGACCCTGATTTCTATATATAAAGAGCAGCGAATTGATCTATTTTTCCAAGCTGCACAAAAGAATGGAAGTTAAAGTGTGTATCATTGGGGGAGGAGTTTCTGCATTGAAGGCAGCTGAAACATTGCTTCACCATGAAGGAACTCCATTCAAGGCAGATGATATTATTGTACTTGAAGCACAAGACAGGCTCGGGGGCCGGATCAAAACAGATCACAAGCAGAGCAAGTTAGGGAACCACTACGACCTCGGAGCGCTGTGGTTCCACGACTCGCTAACCAACAGTGTGCTAAAGGAGTTGTTGGCTGATCCTGACTTTGATTTTAAGAAAGATACAAAGTACAATGACCAAGACCCGTTGATATTTGACTCTTCTGTGGACGGACCGTTGGAGGTGTGGCAGCTGAAGATCTCCAAGGTGGTGGAAGACATCAACAAGTACATTGAAATCAGCTATTTTGACCAATTGAACGCAAAGGACGTACCATTGAAGCAGATTGTGGCCAAATTCTTTGAAGATTATGGGTACACTGTAGAAGGAGACCAAGAGGCGTTCGCGACCAAGTTCATGCGGTACTACGAACTCTGGTTTGGGATCTCATGGCAAACCATCAGCGGCAAGTACGCTACTATGGAGCACCAGGGACGGAACCTATTCAACAAGAGAGGTTACGGGTACGTCACTGACAGGTTGTTGGCAAAACTTCCGGCTGACAGGCTCAGGACCGAGGAGGCGGTGAAGGTCATCAACAGAAATAACGAAGAGAATGCGTACCGGTATGCGATCGAAACTAAAGCAGGCACAAAGGTGTACTGCGACTATTTGATTGTAACTGTGCCTCTCAGTGTGTTGCTGTTGGCGCCTACACACGAGTACGGTCTTGAGTGGAGACCGGAGTTGCCAGCCAAATTTGTTGAGTCTGTCCAATCCATCCATTTTGGCGCGCTTGGGAAGGTCATCTTTGAATTCGATAAAGTATGGTGGCACAGGCCGAATGATACGTTTTTGGTATTATCCGACGAAACCTTGGCCATCAATCAGGAGTCAGAGCATGCCGCCGGGCACTTATCGGAATTACCTCCACCTTTTAGTTTCCCTGCCTACATAGTGAATCTCGCAGACGATGACTCGCGCCTGGGCAGTTTGTGCGTTCTCACGCAATCGCCGCTCACCGACTATCTCGAAGCGCATCCCGATCAAGCTTGGGCCTACTTTAAGCCGATGCTAGCCAAATTTGCAACCGACGACATCGTCGACCCCATCAACGTCATAACCACAGACTGGACCACAAACCCGTACGTCAGAGGCTCGTACACTTGCCTCCACCCGGGCGATGATCCGCTGGATGCAATTATCACACTCTCAGGAGAAATAGAGGGCTGTGGCCTTGTCGACAAGAATATTCGTTTTGCTGGTGAACACACCGTCCTGGACGGGGCAGGCTGTGTCCATGGGGCTTACAATAGTGGGAAGAGGGAAGGTGAGTGGATTGTAAAGAACGCACGGAATTCGGTGTAGGTTCCAAGACATTTTTTTTTCTTATATTAATATTATTTTAATAAATTGACTTCTCTCGTAATTTTAATTTCAGATAATCGACTTGGCACCCTCGCATCTCTTGACAGTGTAAGATAATGTGCAATAGCGCATGCCTGAAAGTTTGATTGTAACAAATTGCTTGCTCTACTCAATGACAAAATTGCCAGATACAGTAATCAGTGATGTAAAGAAGGAAAAAAAAATAAGGGACGCGTGAGTAAGTGGAGGAGGGAGGCTGCTGCGGTTACTTTAGGGTATCGCATCGGTTGCTTTCAACACGTTGTTCTCTTACCATCAACCCACATGAGTGGCTACCTTTGAGTGGCTACCTAACTGCCGCACGGTTGAAGTCTATATTCCGCGCTCTCCCTTTCCGTCCCCTGATTTCTACTCCTCAGTTCCGCTCGCCTTGTCGGTGCCCTACGGTCTTGAGACCCGCCAAGATACGGGGGAATGCGAGAGGAGCCGCGCTATCAAAAGGGTCTAAGCCTCAGTTTCTTGGTGCTTAGCGAGTGGCTGCAAAACGTAAGTGAAGGGATAAAGCCCTGGAGCTCACGAAGAGATGGAAGGGGGCTGGGTAAACGTGAGATTCTCTTACCTTGACAGCTCAAGAAATCTCAGAACTACATCATGTTTTCTTGCGCTCGGTGATACATAGTCATCAATACGCACTAATTTCTTAGGCGGATTTAGTAATTGCTTTTTTTTTGTGCCATGGTTGCGAAAGAGCACAGCCTTCATTCAATATATATATTCTTTTTGATTTCCAAAGTCTCATAACAACTTCTCGCTAAGGAACCCCGGTGAAGACTACAAATCCAAATGAGCAAACTCGTTGAGCCTAGACGAGATGCAGCAGATGAAGCAAGTGTAAACCTGGCCACTCCTTTGACAGAAGAAGCCATCGTGGAGGTGGATGGAGCCTCGCTTTCTCATGTGCCAGCACCTCCAAAAAGAACAACATCCAGAATTCTTTCATCGCTTTCCACCAAAACAGTAAACAAGTATGCAATCTCAAAGACTGAGTTGGCTGAGTTCCACGATCCCAAGTCCTTGGTCCCCTTGGCCAACATTGGGTGGAGCAGGTTGTTGGGTTTCCTCCAAGTCCAGATACCCTATGGTCTTGACGGAAGCGACGTTGACGACCGTAAGAGGGCCTTTGGTGCAAATAAGCTCCCAGATAAGCAGTCAAAGTCATTCATAAGGCTTTGTTTTGAGGCTATGAAGGATAAGGTTTTGATTTTGTTGTCTGTGGCGGCTATCGTGTCCCTTGCCCTTGGCTTGTACGAAACTTTCGGTGAGGAAACCTTTTACGATGACGAGCACAAGCCTATTCCCAAAGTGGACTGGGTGGAAGGGGTGGCCATTTTGGTGGCCATTGCCATTGTTGTGCTTGTCGGTGCTGCCAATGACTATCAAAAAGAAAGACAATTTGCAAAGTTGAATGCCAAGAAGGAAGACCACGATGTCATTGTCATTCGAAACGGCGAGCAAAAATACATCTCCGTGTACGACTTGGTTGTTGGTGACATTCTCAGATTGCAAACCGGTGACATTGTCCCGGTCGACTGTATTTTGTACCAAGGTGAAGTGGAAAGTGACGAGCTGTCCGTCACTGGTGAATCCGACTCAATCAGAAAGGTTGGTGTCAACATTGCCTTAGAGGCCTACGAATTGCAGAACACTGACATGGCCAAGGATCCATACTTGATTTCCGGCTCCAAGATCCTCTCTGGGTTGGGTAACGCCTTGGTTGTTGCCGTCGGCGAGTCCTCTGTCCACGGGCGTACCATGTTGCTGTTGAGTGGCGATGCTGAAGACACCCCACTCACCATCCGTTTGAACAACTTGGCGGAAGGTATCTCCAAGTACGGGTTCTTGGCTGCCTCTCTCCTTTTCATTATCTTGTTGATCAGATTCGGTGTCAACATTGCCCCCGGCGGGAAGTACGGTGACTATGCCGGTCCTGAAAAGGGTAAGAAGTTTGTTGACATTTTGATTACCGCCATCACCATTGTCGTTGTGGCCATCCCAGAGGGTTTGCCATTGGCTGTCACCCTCGCCTTGGCCTTTGCTACTACCCGTATGGCTAAGAACGGTAACTTGGTCAGAGTTCTCAAGTCGTGTGAAACAATGGGTGGTGCCACTGTCGTGTGTTCCGACAAGACAGGTACCCTTACCGAAAACAAGATGCGTGTTACCAGAGCCTTTTACGGTTTGGGAGAAGAAAACGTCTTGGAGCTTGACTTGAACAGCCCAAACCCAATCGACCCAATTCCCTTGTTCAACATTAAAGAAAACATTGTGGTGAACTCTACTGCTTTCAAGAACGTTGACTACGACGAGGAAAAAGTCAAGAACTTGAAGATCCGTCCAAAGGGTCATGGATTCTTTGGCTCGTTCTTCAAGAAGCAATCGGAAGCCTCTACTAACGAAAGAAAGGAAGCCCAATCGGAACCTTACAACGGTAACAAGACTGAAAATGCATTGTTGATCCTTGGTGAGTACCTTGGTCTCTATGACAAGTCCATTGAAACCCAGAGAAAGGAAGCAAACATCATCCAGGTGATTCCTTTTGAAAGTGAAAGAAAGTGGTCTGGTGTGGTTGTACTCTTGGAAGACGAAACTTATAGATTTTATGCTAAGGGTGCTGCCGAGATTGTTTTCAAATACTGTGGTTTTCAATATGATAGTGCTGGCCAACTCGTGAAACTCAACAGACAAACTCGTGACCTTTCCTTGAACAAGATTGATGAATACACCAACGACTCCTTGAGAGCAATTGCTCTTGCGCACTTTGACTTCCAGCTGTGGCCCCCAGTGGAATTGGAACCTGGCAAGACTGAAGTTGACCCTGACGTGTTGATGAGTTACACCTTTACTGACGCCCCCACCGTGGAATCCAAGAACATGGTGCTTGACTTGATGGTTGGTATCCAAGATCCTTTGAAGCCTGGTGTTGCTGAGGCTGTCAAGCAATGTAACAGAGCCGGTGTGCAGGTCAAGATGTTGACTGGTGATAACTTGATTACTGCGAAGGCCATTTCTCGTGACTGTGGTATCTTGACTCCTCAAGACTTGACTAACAAGGATGCTTACATGGAAGGACCAACTTTCAGAAAGTTGACGGACGATGAACGTAAGAGAATTGCCCCAAATCTTAAGGTTTTGGCCCGTTCGCTGCCTGAAGACAAGAGAATCTTGGTTCAGACTTTGAGAGAGTTGCAAGAAGTGGTTGCTGTCACTGGTGATGGTACTAACGATGCACCAGCCTTGAAGTTGGCTGATGTTGGGTTCTCAATGGGTATTTCCGGTACTGAGGTTGCACGTGAAGCTTCTGATATTATCTTGATGACCGATGACTTTACTGATATTGTTGAGGCCATCAAGTGGGGTAGAACTGTTGCTACCTCGATCAAGAAGTTTATTCAGTTCCAGTTGACTGTCAATATCACCGCATGTGTCTTGACTTTTGTTTCTGCCATTGCTTCCTCCAACAACATGTCTGTGTTGACAGCTGTGCAGTTGTTGTGGGTGAACTTGATTATGGATACTTTGGCTGCTTTGGCCTTGGCTACAGACAAGCCAGACGAGGCTTTCTTGAACAGAAAGCCTGCTGGACGCCACTCTCCTTTGATTCTGACTTCCATGTGGAAGATGATCTTGGCTCAATCTACTCTTCAGCTTATTGTCACTTTTGTCTTGCACTTTGCAGGTTCTTACATTTTCTACGGAGGTAGGGACACAACTAACCACGAAAACAAGATGTTGGACGCCATGACTTTCAACGCCTTTGTTTGGCTTCAGTTCTGGAAGCTTTTCGTCACTAGAAAGTTGGATGAAGCTGATGGCATAAGAACTGTTAGAGAACGTTTCACAAAAGATAACTTGAACTTCTTCCAACACTTATCTAGAAATTGGTACTTCATTACTATTGCCACTATCATTGGAGGATGTCAAATCTTGATCATGTTTGTTGGTGGTACTGCCTTCTCCATTGCAAGACAAACAGGGGCAATGTGGGGTACCGCACTTATCTGTGGTTTCTTGAGTATTCCATGGGGTTTCATTATCCGTTTGATACCAGATCATTGGGTCGAGGGTCTTTTCCCAACTCGTGCCTTTATGACATTTATTTATTACGTAGGGTTTGATTGGTTGTCTGCTTCTAATAGAGAAAAGAGGAGAAACAGAAAGAGTGAGAGAGATTTGGAAAAGAACGAAGAGAAGGATGAAATAACTTTTTAATTTAGATTGTTGTGAATTAACAATAGATAGCATAATAAAATATAGGATATCGGAATTCTGTAGATGATTTTCACCTCCCCTCCTCCCCTGTTGGAAATGGGCTGTAAAGCAAGGGTTCGATGGTTGCGAAAATGCCGAAAGGCGCAGCATAAATTGACATGCGCATGAATGTATTGTGCGATATTTAATGATAACCTAATTTGGAATTAATGGGGGAGAAAAGGACCAAGTGAGCTTTAGTCCAGAACATAGCCCCCCAGTACGTCTTTATGTGCATTCTAGGAATCTCCGTGCCCCCTGAAGTGCTACACAATACCCCTGATTGCGACCGTTCCTTTTTGGTGGCGGTGGCTGCAAAACGCACTTAAGTCTCTGCCGATAAGCCAATTACGGTCCAACTACCCTCTCTCAATTACCCCTTCCTATAGACTGCCACGAAGAGCCCATCAAAGTCAACCTTCAACGCTCACTGCTTGCAGAGTTCAGTTGGAACCGTCGATAGGGTTCTAGAACCGCCCGGAAGCGTCTCAAACACACGTGCGCGTGCTCATGTGACTCCATCTCAGGAATATATGTTCAAAAAAAATCCTTTCAGTTTGATCACAACCATGGCTACCAAATTCGACGCTGACAACGCTGATAACTTAGAGGACATCGAAAAGCAATTTGCCGTTAAGGCAGTTATGCAAGCCGAAACCTACTGGTCTTTGCTTGAAAAGATTCCTGGATCCAAGTTGAAGCTCACCCCTCAAGACAATGAAATATACGAACACTTTTTGCAAGAGTTCCCAGAGTACAAGGACCCAGCCAAGCTCGGTAACCTTGACGAATCTGAAATCAAATCCCCAGAAGGTAAGAAGAAGTGGAGAACTTTCTGTGACACTTACAAGGAAATGGATGACTACAACTTTGGAACCCTTGTCAGACCTAAGGCCTCTGGAGAGTACAGTCAAGAAAACACCATTTTCGTGGTTAGAATCCAGTTCTACGCTTTTGAAATTGCCAGAAACAGAGCCGGTTTGAACGATTGGGTTGCGGGTAAGTAAATAGATTAATAAAGAGAAAGTCTAGTAAAGTGTAAAAGGTGCCTACAGGCCCAATTCGGGTGCTGCAGAGGCCAATCTCAAATCTCAATGTCGTCTGATCTACATGATTACAACTAGAATGCGTTGCACGTGACTGCACTGTAAAAGTGAACAACACAATTTTGCGATTCTTTCAAACAAACAAGTATGAACTCCAATCGAACGGGATCCAGACCGCTGGTGAATGGGACCCTGAATGGACAGCAGGGCAGTCACAACTTACCCAATCCCAATTTGAGTCTGAGTCTGAATCTGCATTTGCAATGGCAACAACAACTAAATCAAAGCCTCAACCCCAATGGGGGATCTCAAAATCAAGAGCGGTATGCCCCCAGGACCCACTACACATTGCCTGGGGTCATCAACTACTTGACCTCTGAATTCACCGAATTAGAAAGATTTAGAATCTTAACCAACTTAGAGAAGTCGGAGATGAAGTACAAGATAATCCAGTTGCAAGGTGAGGTCAACTCCCTCAAGGTGATTTGCGATAAACAAAAGAAAGTGATTGACGATTTGCGTTTTGAGAACGCCAGATTGAGTGGACAGGAGGGTTCTGCCGCGTCATCCAAGGAGCCATCGGTTGAAATACCTGACGTGGACCTCAGCATTATCAAGAAATCTAGAAAGCAGTTGACTAAGTCGATGAAAGAAATAGTCAACTTGCTCAAGGTGCCTCACGTCAAGTCGGCCGATTACATGGGGTTGCCAAATCCAGACGATGCGTACTACTCTAATGACATGGACGATTTACTAGACATTGAGGAAGACCATGTTCCAGAAGACGTTGGTGTGCCCACTGCTCGCCGGAGTAATAGCTTTGACGAGGGTTTTGATTTCCACGATCATAACCAGTTTGGTAACCCTAGTGACATTGTCAACTACACCAGTGAGCCATCGTCGGTAACAGCCCAGTACTTTTCTAAGGATGACACCGAAGCATCCGTGATGCGTGAATTGGCCAATAAAGAGACACCCAGAAACCTCTTGTCCAGCCAGTACCTCGATCCTGAGGAAATTGAGGAGAGCGAGAAAATCACAAGATCGGGCCAAGAAGACGAATTAGTAAGTGATGCTGAAACCGAGGTCTTGGACTATGAGATCCCTATATTAAACAGAAAGCCATCGTTGGAGGTCAATGATACTCCCTTAGAACTTGCCAGTCCCGGCCCAAGCCCCGAACCTAGTCCCGAACCAAAGGACTCCCAGCATGAACAGGAACTTCCTCACCCTGAAATATTCCCATCAACCACCTTGAAAGTGCAGAACCCAGACGAACCCGAAGAGTTTGACCTTCCGACCAGTGGCCAACAGCCGCAGCGTAGAAGAAAGTCTGTCGTTTTTGAGCAGTCCGTCATCGATAAGCACGACAAGGAATTGTTAGCTGCGGAGATACGAGAAAAGGAAAAGTTCTCTAGAGAACGCACATTTGACTCCAATTCAAGCAAGATTGTGTTGAAGATCTCTGAAGACAACAAGTTAGGAAAGTTGGAGACGACTGACGGAGAAACCTCCAAGGGTAAGGAGTTCAAGTTTGTGAACATAAACCCTGATAAGATAGTGAATATCTCGCCATTGCCACATACCAACTCTGAGTTCCTCATTGTGAACGAAGACGCAACTCTCTTTGTCTTGGGTGACGGAGAGGAGCAGCAGGTGGGAGGCCCGAAACTGACGAAATCCCAGGTCACAAGCGTAAACTTGACTGCCCTCACAGCAGAACTGGGCAAGTACATGGTGGAGTTGAACACACTTCCTGAAGCATTCAATCTGATTGTCTACTCCTTAAACCGCACTGAGCTGGGAGTGTACGACTTGGAAGAAGTTGGTGCTTTTAGAGAGAAATTTTTTAGCGACTACTTGAAGGACGACAAGGATACCATTCAGTTTCTGGGGTGGCACGAAAGAACCGATCTCCCGGTGAAGAAATCTTCTTCTCCCAAGAAGAGAAAGAACTCGAGTTCCTCGAACCACCAACCTCAAGCAATCTTTATGGATGTCTTATATAAGGTTGGAAGCAAGGTAGTTGAGGTTGACCTCAAGACCAAGGAAACTCGTCTCATAGAGTAATGGTGGTGAAGTAAAGGTTTAGAAAATGTGCAATTGATCATCAGACATCTTAATTTTTCATAACATACCTCGTAGGTCGGTATCAGCATTCAGTGCCGAGGTTACCATGTGTGCTTGTTTAGGGTTTGGGTTAATTCTTGTTTGCATTAGCTTTAACAGAGGAATGACCCGAAAACTGACTCTCCAAGAGCTAACCCAGGACTGCAAGGCGGCATTTGCTCGTCCAATTGTCATTTTGCATTTGTACGAGGCTGCAGATCAACTGCATGGAACCCTTATCTGGTCGCGCTACCAAACCTATATATAGCAAAATTTTCATGCGATGAGAAAAACTTAGTGTAACCCACATGTCTTCATTTGACGACTTTATTAAGAACCAGCAAAAGGCCAACAAGCCTAAGGGTTACGTGTACCGAGCCGTTCCCGGAGAGGGAGCTCCAGCCGGACAAGGTGCTGCTGGACAACCAAACCAATTCCAGTACAGCAACCAATACTTTACTCCAAGCAACCAAGCATACAATCCCAACCAAGCCTACCAAGGACACCACCAAAACTATAACCAGGGCCAAGGATACAACCAAGGATACCAAAACTCCCATAATCAGGCAGACAGTTTTCTTCCAGACAACTTTTTGCAAACCAGACGGGGCCAATCGCAGATCCACACGCCTGTTGATTCGATGCCAACCAGTGGAACCAGCACACCTAACCCTGGGGCATCGACCACGTCGCTCACCTCTTTAAACACTGCATTGAACAAGTTGGACCTTTCCAACATTCCTATTCACGATCACTTGAAGGCACTCGAGCAGGCGCCAAAAATTGGCCAGGTTCGCGAACAGGTGGAAAAGATCATTGAGATTTTCAGCAGCCAGGACAACGTCAAGGTGATTGAGGAATGGAAGTTATTCGAGGTAGTCAAGTCGCTTTGCAAGCCAAAGAACTCTCCGTTGGTCAGAGAGGGAGCCATGTTGATTGTGCAGCAATTGGCCATTGCTTTGGGCAACAAGGTTCCAAACGAATCATACCTTCTCCAATTCTTGCCGCTCTGTTTTGACATGTTTGCTGACAAGGACAAGAACGTGATCAAGTCTGCCAGAACGGCTGCAGACACCATCTACGGTACGTTTGAGGTGCAGGCTCTTGGGTCTGTTGTGCTTGAAGAGATGTTGACGTACTTGGCGTCTGGCGCCAAGTGGCAGTGCAAGCTCGGCGCGGTCAAGGTTTTTGACAACCTCATTGATGACGCACCCAACGACTTGCTTGAGTTGAAGTTCCTCACCACCGTTCCTGTGTTGACCGACTTAAGTACCGACTTCAAGCCGGAATTGGCCAAGGAGGGTCTCTTCACCTTGAAGAAGTTTGTCAAGGTGTTGGACAACTTGGACTTGCAGAACAAGTTCGACTTAATTGCTGAAACTTTGGCCAACCCAACCAAGGTGCCAGAGTGTATCAAGTCGTTTGCCAGTGTGACCTTTGTCGCTGAAGTGACTGAGTCTGAGTTGGCATTGTTGGTTCCGATCTTGGACAAGTCGTTCAAGATGAGTTCCTCGTCCAACGACCAATTGAGACAGACGGTGGCCGTCACCGAAAACTTGACCAGATTGGTCAACAACAGAAGAGAAATCCAACATTACATTCCAATTTTAATGCCTGGTGTTGAAAAGGTTGTGAATAATGCCTCGTTGCCCGAGGTCAGAGAGTTGGCTGAAAAGGCTTTGAAGGTCTTGAAGGACGCCGACCAGGAATCAGACAAGTTCAACGGTAAGATCACTTTGGACCAAGCTTTGGACTACTTTTCCAAGGTAGAAGAACCAAGGAAGAACTACTTGGGACAGATCTTGCAAGCAGACGCCAACGTCAACGACTGGAAGCACTTGAGCGACTTTTTGTCCAAGGCGTTCCCAAGCGAATTTGTCGTTGGTACCGTCAACGACTTGAAGACATTGTTCAACTTGCAGGACGAACAGGTTGAAGACGACGACGAGGGCGCCATTGAGATTGTCAATGCCGACTTTTCCTTGGCCTACGGTACCCGTATGTTGTTGAACAAGACCAAGTTGAGGTTGATCAAGGGTCACAGATACGGGTTGTGTGGTAGAAACGGTGCAGGTAAGTCTACTTTGATGAGAGCCATTGCCAAGGGCCAGTTGGAAGGGTTCCCATCGCCCGACGAGGTCAGAACCTGTTTTGTCGAGCACAAGTTGCAGGGCGAGGAAGGAGACATGGACTTGGTGGCCTTTATTGCTTCGGACGAGGAGGTCAAGGGCGACAATGACGAAATCAAAAATGCTTTGCTCAAGGTTGGCTTCCCTCCCGAGAGATTGGAGCAAAAGGTTGGGTCTCTCTCCGGTGGTTGGAAGATGAAGTTGGAATTGGCCAGAGCCATGTTGTTGAACGCCGATGTTCTCCTCTTGGACGAACCCACTAACCACTTGGACGTAGCCAACGTCAAGTGGTTGGAAGAGTACCTCATTGAAAACACTGAAATCACCTCGTTGATTGTGTCGCACGACTCTGGTTTCTTGGACAATGTCTGTACCGACATCATCCACTACGAAAACAAGAAGTTGGCCTACTACAAGGGGAACTTGTCCAAGTTTGTTGAGCAAAAACCGGAAGCAAAGTCCTACTACACCTTGACCGACTCCATTGTCAAGATGCACTTCCCTTCGCCTGGTCTTCTTGCAGGTATCAAGTCCAACACCCGTGCCGTTGCCCGTATGAACAATGTCACCTTTGCATACCCAGGAGCAGAGAAGCCGCAGATGCTGAATGTGTCGTGCTCGCTCTCGCTTTCGTCCCGTGTCGCCATCTTGGGGCCAAACGGTGCAGGTAAGTCCACCTTGATCAAGTTGTTGACCGGGGAGTTGGTGCCTAACGAAGGTGCCGTAGAAAAGCACCCCAACTTGAGAATCGGGTACATTGCCCAGCACGCTTTGCAGCACGTGGAGCAGCACAAGGAAAAGACCGCAAACCAGTACTTGCAATGGCGTTACAAGTTTGGTGACGACCGTGAGGTGTTGCTCAAGGAGTCTCGTAAATTGACCGCAGATGAGGCCGAGCAGATGGAAACCAAAATCGACATTGGTGACGGCAGAGGTCCTCGTCAAATCGAGGCGCTTGTCGGTAGACAAAAGTTGAAGAAGTCGTTCCAGTATGAAGTCAAGTGGAAGTTGTGGTTGCCAAGGTACAACAACTGGGTTCCGAAGGAGACTCTTTTGGAGCACGGTTTTGACAAGTTGGTGCAAAAATTTGATGACCACGAAGCTTCCAGAGAAGGTTTGGGATACCGTGAGTTGACCCCATCCATCATCAGAAAGCACTTTGAGACTGTTGGTCTCGATGGTGACATTGCCGACCACACTCCTATGGGCTCCTTGTCTGGAGGTCAGTTGGTTAAGGTTGTTATTGCCGGTGCCATGTGGAACAACCCACACTTGTTGGTTCTTGATGAACCTACCAACTATTTGGACAGAGACTCGCTTGGTGGGTTGGCCATGGCCATCAGAGAATGGAACGGTGGTGTGGTTATGATTTCCCACAACAACGAGTTTGTCGGTGCCTTGTGTCCTGAGCAGTGGCACGTTGAAAACGGTGCCCTTGTCAGACAAGGTAAGGTTGCCGTTGACGGTGGCAGATTCGAAGACGGTGGTTCTGAACCGACCGAAGCAGAACCGGCTCCTGCCAGACCCGACGATGACGATTCTCCGGCCAACATCAAGGTCAGAATTAGAAAAAAGAAGATGACCAGAAACGAAAAGAAGGCCCAGGCTGAAAGAAGAAGATTGCGTCACATTGAATGGTTGAGCTCGCCAAAGGGTACTCCAAAGCCTGTTGATACTGATGATGAAGAGGATTAATTTATTAGAATAGTAATAGAATATACAGAATGATTTGATTTGTGTTTTAGAAGTGGTGTAGTTTGGTGGATGGTGAACGATTTAATATTCGATTCGTATGTAGAAGGTGGTGTAGTTTGACGAATGGTATACAGAACGATTTAATGTGATTTGTTTTACATTTGGGGTAGTGGTGTAGTTTGAAGTCTATTGGTGGGTATTATCAGAAATCCTGAAATAGAATGGACCAATAATTAAAGTGCTGTAATCGCAATCTTCTCACAACAAATACTAGTGCATTAGAAATAGTACAGTATCTTGGTTGTGTACTGAATATACTATTGAAAACTTATTTGATATTAGAGAGTGTCTAATGGTATCAACGAAGTTAAATTTTGAAATGTTTGTTGCAATATACCGCAAATTCTTTAGAATTTTGGTGAAAATCTACGTATTCACCGGAACCTAAAAAGTTGAAACATCCTTGAAATTGCAAAATATAGACTATTCATCCCATGAACCCACAAACTGACGGCAAAGAAAATCAATAATTACCTAAGTAACAGCGTTGAGTGGATCCGGATTGAATTCTGCAACATGCTCGCAGCTCCCATTTGCAGCCTACCTCAGACCAACACTCCATCAATCCCACCCCAACAGCCCAACCAATACATTACAAACTGTAACAACCAGCTATCATGCTTGGCCTTCACAACGCAACAGGACACTCACTTGCAAAAGCACATTCGGTCGTGCTTGCCCTCTGGCCCTCAGTCTGACCCCCACCACGCTGTCGATTGTCGCATGTCGCACATTCAACATCCAAAAATCGGAAGGCAAAAATAATATCTTGACAACATACACTATGGCCGATAGATACTCCTTCTCCTTAACGACGTTTTCACCAAGGTAAGTGGAATCGATTGATTGAGCACATTGAGCAACGATACTAACTATAACCAGCGGAAAATTGGTGCAAATCGAATATGCGTTGAACGTTGTCAACCAAGGTGTGACTACAATTGGGATTAAGGCCGCCAACGGGGTCGTGCTTGCCACGGAACGTAAGGCCAACTCTTCCCTCATAAAGGGCGACAGCAATACAAAGGTAGAATTGATCACACCTAACATTGGGATGACATACTCTGGAATGGGGCCAGATTTCCGTGTTCTCGTCGACAAAGCACGTAAGCTCGCACACACAAACTACAAAAGAATATATAATGAATACCCTCCAGTCAAGATAATGGTGCAAGAAATCGCCAAGGTGATGCAAGAGTCCACTCAGAGCGGTGGTATCAGACCTTTTGGTGTTTCCTTGCTTGTGGGGGGCTACGACGAGCACAGCGAAAAGTTCCAATTGTACCAGGTGGATCCTTCTGGAAGTTACTTCCCATGGAAGGCCACTGCCATTGGTAAGACCTCAAACTCCGCAAGAACCTTTTTGGAAAAGAGATGGAACGAAAACTTGGAGTTGGAAGACGCTATCCACGTCGCATTATTAGCATTGAAGGAATCCGTCGATGGTGAATTGAATGGTGACAACTTGGACATTGCTATTGTCAGCGAACCTCAAGATCACTTGTTGGGCTTTAAGGGTACTGAAATAGAAGGTCCTAGATTTAGAAAGTTATCTGCCGAGGAGATCAATGATAGATTGGATGCTTTGTGAGTAGGTGGTATGACTAGAGTTGAAAATGCAAGAAACGAGAGTTAGTGTAGAGTTGTAGGTGGTACCAGAGTAAAAGAAGTAGGCTTCGGTTGACTTATCTTTACTTTGTTGGAGCGGTGGACAGGTTGTAGCAGCCTGTGTCGAGAAGCTGCAAAATTCAAAATTCACATCTTGTAAGCTATGGACATACCACAAACTATACACATACCCACAAGCTGTAGCAATGGCTGTTATCTTTACACACGACAAGACTGGCGGTAGAAGACTGAAACTAGTAGACTTCTGGTCAGCCTGGTCTGTGAGGTCCATGGCAGGCCCCGGATCAGAAGCGCTCACGTGACCACACTCTCCTCTTCTCATCGCATTTTTTTCAAGAGGTTATATTCTAGCACACCAGCATGGCCAAGAAGAAGCAACAGCAGGTGACTTCTACGTCCAAAACGAAGAAGAGATCTTCCCGTAAGATCTTAGACGCACTTCAAATTGCTGAGAGAGAAGAAAATGGATATGACGACGAAGAGGACGTCCGCCCAGCGTCAGATAACGAGTTAAACGTGCAGGATGGGATCTTAGACGCCAGAAAGTTTTTAGGCAAGGATGGCGAAGGGTACGAGTCGCTTGAAGACGAAGAAATCGACTCGGATGAAGCTTTAGGGTCTGACGACGATTTTGACGTGCTTAACTCAAAGTTTTCCCAGACCATCAGAGACAAGCGCAAGCGTGACAAGGAGAGGGAGAAGAGTAAGAGGAGAGGACAGCATAATTCTGACGATGAATCTCTGGAAGAAGACGACGATGGGTACCAATCCGTGGATGAGAACCAATTTGTCTCGTTATCTGAGGCTTGGGACATGGATGACAAGGACTTGGCTACGACCTCGAAGTCCGGATCCAAGGACGTTGTGTTGAACGATGACTGGGAGTCTGAAGAATCCGAGGATTCCTCTGAGGAAGACGAGGATGATGAGGACGACGAAAACGACGACCATGACTCCGAGGGAGACGATTCCTCAGAAGAATCAGATGTGTTTGAAAACCATTCGGACGACGAAATTGACTTGTCCAACACCGTCTCCCACCTCAAGTCACAGATCAAGAAACCTGTTCAGAAAAAGCAACTCATCACCGAAACCATTGAAGAAAACGAGTTTGGGGTGCCTATGAGCGACAAGTTGTCGCTTGCCGAGATGATGTCTGCGGTGGACGAGTCGGTTTCCAAGGACGCCATTCTCATTGACGAGACCAGCAAGGCCGTAGCCGTGCCATTACCCAAGAGAATCCAACAGCGTTTTGATAGAAAAGCAGCATACTCGTTGGCCAAAGAAGAGGTTCAAAAGTGGCAGGATGCCGTCAACACCTTGCGCGAGGCAGACTCGGTGAGCTTCCCCTTGGTTGAGCCTGAAAAACCAGACACCAGTACCAATGCATTTAAACTGCGTCTGGACAACTCGACCGACTTGGAAAAACGCATCAACGATGTTTTGACCAAATCTGCCTTGGTTGACGACGAAAAGGAAGCCACTTTCGAGGAAATCGCAGTCGCAAAGTTGTCCCCAGAAGACATGAGAAAGAGAACACAAGAATTGAGAATGATGAGAGAGTTGATGTTCAGAGACGACCAACGTGCTAAGCGTATCAAGAAGATCAAGTCCAAGACATACCGTAAGATCCACAAGAAGGAAAGGTTGAGAAACGCCGAGCTTGTTGAGGGAGACAGTGAGTCTGACGACGACCACGACGCCAAGCGTGCACAAGAGAGAATGTCGCTCAAGCACAAGACGCAATCGTCCTGGGCCAAATCCATGATTAAGAGCGGGTTATCCAAAGACGCAAACAACAGGGCCGAGTTGGAAGAAATGTTGAGACAAGGTGAGCGTCTCAGAGCTAGACAACTTGGGTTCAAGGATGGCGACCAATCTGACGACAACGTGTCTGACATTGAAAACGAATATAACAAAGACGATGAAGAAGAGGACGAAAAGAACAGAAACAACTTGGGTAAGGGTGTGTTGGCCATGGGTTTTATGAGAAAGGCCGAAGAAAAGAGAAGACAGGAAAACAAAAAGGAGCTCGACAACTTGAGGAAGCTCGAGCAAGACGAGCTTGATGTGTTCCAGGGCGAAAACAACTCTGTCAACGTGACCCTCAACCAGGGTAGACGTGTGTATGCTCCTACTGCAGCAGCCTCCAAGCAAGAAATGGACGAAGTCGACCAGAACATCTTGGACCAGCTTGGAGACGACGAGCTGAGCAACTTGGTCAACAGATTGACCGAGAAAATCAACAAAAACGACAAGGTTGAAGTCAGAGACGGTGAACTGAGCAGCTCAGACTCAGATTCGCTGTCAGATGACTCTGAATCCGATGCTTCGGATGAGGAAGTAGCCGAAAACCCGTGGATCACTTCCTCTGCTCCTAAGCAGACCTCCAACAAGATCAACAACATGGACAAGACCTCATCCAAGTTCACCAAAGCAGCCGCAAAGATCGCCAAGAAGAGAAGCGTTAGTGAGCGTGACGATGGAATCATCGACATGGAGCAAACCTTGAAGGTTGCACGCCACAACGACAGCGGAAACGACAGCGACGACGAGGACGGTGAAGATATGATGTTCAAACAAAAGGACTTGATCAAGCAGGCGTTTGCCGGAGAGGACGTGGTTAAGGAATTCAAGGCCGAAAAGCGTATGGTCATGGAAGATGAAGACCACAAGGAAGAAGACATTACTTTGCCCGGCTGGGGTTCATGGAGCGGTGCGGGTTTTGAAGGTAAGCCCAAAAAGAAATTTGTGCGCAAAATCGAGGGTGTTGTTGCAAAGGACAAGAGAAAGGACAAAGACCTTAAGAACGTCATTATTAACGAGAAGGTGAACAAGAAGAGTTTGAAGTATCAGTCTTCTGCCGTTCCATTCCCATTCGAGTCCAGAGAACAATACGAGAGATCGTTGCGTATGCCTATGGGTCAAGAATGGACCTCCAGAGCTACTCATGGTGACATGACTGCTCCTAGAATCAACGTCAAGCAGGGTGTTGTCATTGATCCTATGAAGGCTCCTTTCAAGTAGTTTTGAATATCCTGAGGTTATGGGCAAAAACCGTACTTCAAATGCATTTATATTGTACAATAGAATAGCTGTTAGGTGAATGTAGGCCATCAGAAGATCCTCGCAAAAAGTTAGTGTACTCTCGTCAGCAACACTTGTACACTCGTAAGCACCTCTTGATCTGATTTGAAAGTCTACACTGGGGTACACTCGCCCACACTTCCTACACCCGAATAATCCTCATTTCTCTTTCATATTCTCCTATAGTACGCAACAGATCGTTGCCGCAAAAAAATAAAAATTGCTGCAAAATAGATTATCAATCCTAATCGAGCAAAATCCCATTTCTGTCAGCCCAAGCTTTCCCACTAAGGAAGACACCCTGAGGGTCCAACTCCTTTCTAATTTTATTGAATTGAACCAATCTGTCACCAAACCAGTTTCTCATGAGAGGTTGGAACCCTACCATGGAGTAGAATGGCTTGGCCCCATACTTGGATTGGAGCTTCAAATCCAGATCGGTGACTTGTTCACCTTCAACACCAATAAAGTTTTTAGCCCAGTGAGGCTTTCCACCAGCTTCAAACATAATGTTTTCAAAGATTTGATACCACTCCTTGGTTTCAACGTTGGTACCAAAAGGTCTATACATGGTAGCGTTAATAAATAAAGTGAGCTGATCGTTAGTGACAGGACCCTCAGAGAATGCAGTATCTGGGGAGTTGTCCAAGTAAGGACGCAAGTTGTTACCCGGGATAGGGCCCGAGCTCAACTTGTGTCTGGTGGCCAACCACTCTTGGCTTGGGTACAATGAAGGGTTCCCTTCATCGTCCACAAACGGCTTTTCGGAGTAGGTAACGTTGGAGCATCTGACCTCAACAGGAGCATGTGAGTAGAAACTATTGGATGCAGCGCCTTCTTCAATGACATCACGTAACTTGGTCAAGACTTCAATACCATTGTTCAAAGGAGCAGACCACTCGTTGACAAATTGTGAAAACAAGCAGTCGAGGTTCAACCCTTCAACAGAGTTCTGAACGGCAATGTCACCCTTACCCAAGGTTTCGGTGGCTCCGTACTGCTGGCCAAACACAAATCTTTCGATGGACGGAGTAAGACGAGGGAAGATGTGGACAGCGACCCAGAGCAACGATTCGTAAAAGAGTCTTCCAAAACGCGTGGCATACCAACTGTCACGAGGAGCACTCAAAGGTTCATCGGATTTGGAAGCACGCCAGAGAATACACTTGCCTGTGTACGGGTACCACCAAATACGGATGAATTCCTTGTCGAGCCAAAGCGTGTCCCACTCGCGGATTAACGTGCTGAATTCAACAATCTCCTGGACAGACTTGATGGTGTACTTTGGACATGTTCTCAACGTAACATGTGTAATGATACCAATCTTTCCCAAAGATAACAAAGCAGCTTTGAAAATCTCTGGTTTTTCAATGGAAGAACATGTGATAAGCTCACCGTTCAGGTTCACGAGTTTGATCTCAACCACCTGCTGGGAAACCAATCCGTGGTACTGGGTGGACCCGTGGGTTCCTGTAGAGATCAACCCGGCAATAGACTGGTCACTGATGGAGCCCAAATTCTGGATAGCCAAGTTGTGTTTTTTCAAGTACTCATTCAACTCAAAGATTCTGCACCCAGCCTCAACGGTCAAGTCTACAAACTTCACTTCCTTGGACGTGCCATCTGGAGATGTAGGTCCATGGAATTCTTCTTGTTTCAACACATGATTGAATTTGTCCAAGTTACACAACCATTCGCTAGTCATCGTCAAATCGCTGGGAGAGTGGCCCGAGCCAACGGTCATGATGGTCTTGCCATGAACTTGGGCCTGCTTGACAAGTTCCTTGATTTCATCCAAAGTCCGTGGTTGGAAAATAGCCTGCGGCTTACAATAAAAGGTACCTGCCCATGTCCTGTGGAAGATCTGGGTGGTTTTAAAAGGCTGTAACAGGTCCGGGATCGACATTGTAGTTATCAGCAGAGCCTGGTTGACAAAAAAAAAAATACGGTGGGCTCGGATCCGCGTGGGTTGATGGTCCAATGCGTCAAATGTGGCTGGACCTCATGATTTAAAAAAATGCCCGGGCACGTCATGGACCGCTGAAGTGGCAAATCGTTGGTGCATATTTGAATGTGCTATCCGGACTTTGGAGTTTAAGTTCCTGTCATATTACAAATACACTTAAACTACTGTCTCTGAAGCCCCTGGCATCGTTTAGAGAAAAGTTAATTTATCGAATAGGGAAGGCTTACGTAAGCAGAGGATTTGATTGACGCAAAGAGTAATAAGACGAACGATTCTTTGTTCTCGTATAACTCGTTTAGCATGGAGATCGAAAAAGATGAGGCCAGGTCAGACAAGCTTGAGCTTTGGGCGAAAGCAGGCCCAACTTGCCCGAGGAATGCCGTCGCAGTAGGTTGTAGGCGTCTACATATAGATGACGGGGCCATTGGAGGCTCCCAAGCAAGGGGTACCACGTCAACGCGTCCGCCAAAGTTGAAAAATTTACAGCCAATTTCGATGTGTGTCGAGGATATAAAAAAGAGATTCAGCCCACACCTCATTTTTAAAAAATCGTATACAACCTTTTTATGATGAGCAGACCACAGAACATTGGTATTAAGGCTATTGAAGTTTACATTCCATCCCAAGCTGTCAACCAAACCGACTTGGAAAAGTTCGACAACATTCCAGCCGGTAAGTATACCATTGGGTTGGGCCAAACTAACATGTCCTTCGTGAACGACAGAGAAGACATCTACTCCATGTCCTTGACTGTCTTGTCCAGATTGATTTCCCACTACAACATCGATACCGCCAAGATCGGTAGATTGGAGGTCGGTACCGAAACCTTGTTGGACAAGTCCAAGTCCGTCAAGTCTGTTTTGATGCAGTTGTTTGGCGACAACACCGATGTCGAAGGTATCGACACTGTCAACGCCTGTTACGGTGGTACCAACGCCATCTTAAACTCGATCAACTGGATCGAATCCAGTGCGTGGGACGGCCGTGACGCTATTGTCGTTGCCGGTGACATTGCCATCTACGACAAGGGAGCCGCCAGACCAACTGGTGGTGCTGGTACCATTGCGCTCTTGATTGGTCCAGACGCCCCAATTGTCTTTGACAGCACCAGAGGTTCCTTCATGGAACACGCCTACGACTTCTACAAGCCAGACTTCACCTCCGAATACCCAGTCGTCGACGGCCACTTCTCATTGTCCTGTTACGTCAGAGCAGTCGACCACTGTTACAAGGCCTACTCCAAGAAAATCACTAAGGACGCCTCCAAGACCGTCGGTCTCTTGGACCACTTTGACTACAACGTCTTCCACGTCCCAACCTGCAAGTTGGTCACCAAGTCCTACGCCAGATTATTATACAACGACTTCAGAGCCAACCCAGAAAAGTTTGCCGACTCCATTGACGCAGAAACCACTGCTCGTTTGCAACAATTGACCTACGACCAATCGTTGGCCGACAAGGAAGTCGAAAAGTTGTTTGTTGGCTTGACAAAGCAATCCTGTAAGGAAAGAGTCCAACCTTCCTTGCAAGTTCCAACCAACACCGGTAACATGTACACTGCTTCCGCCTGGGTTGCTTTGGCCTCCCTTCTCTACTTTGTTGGCTCCGAAAAGTTGCAACACAAGAGAGTTGGTTTGTTCTCCTACGGTTCGGGTTTAGCATCCACCTTGTTATCTGTCACCGTCAAGGGCGACATTTCTCACATCACCAAGGTCTTGGACTTTGACCACAAGTTGGGTGCAGGTAGATCCATCGAATCCCCAGAAAAGTACTTGGAAGCTATCTCCTTGAGAGAAGCTGCCCATTTGAAAAAGTCTTTCAAGCCTACTGGCTCCGTCGACCACTTGACCAAGGGTGCTTACTACTTGGTTGAAATCGACGACAAGTTCAGAAGAATTTACGCCCAAAAGGATTAAATAGAATTGTAATTTGTATATCTAGTATATTTTCTCGGTCTTATTCGTTTTTCATTTAGTAGATTGCAACCAAGACCAGGTTGCAAGTTCTGTTTTGAACGTATTTCCAAAGATGTGCCACCTATACACCTAAAAACCACTCAAATATCACAGACCCACCGGCAGCTGCAACATCATTGAATTCTGCTGAACAGTCCTCCTCGTTTGTCCTCCTTGCTACTCTCTTTTCCTCTTACTAGTCTTACCAGTCTACAGCATGATCCATCCAAACCTGTCGTACTAATGGTACTAATGTAGCGGTTGCACAAAAGATGCTTCCTAAAGCGGCAGTCAAACCGGGCTTAACGACGTATCCCAAATGTTTTGAAAATATCCCGATTGGGAAAAATTTCGCATTTACACGCACTATCGAAATACTACGAGCCATTACTACGGGAAACAACCAAATCGAAATCAAAACAACGGGCAATAAAAAAATTTGAGCGCTTAACTTTTTTAAAGGGCACAAATTTTAATTATATATATTGCAATCTAGGGTCAACAGTACTTTCTAGATTATCATAGTATATACAAAAGATCATTGCAATGAGAGAAGTTATTAGTATTAACGGTATGTTTGATTGATTTATAATGACACGTCTTTTGATTATTGTTTTTTGGATTAAAGTGGTGTGAAGTTTATGATTACGAATTGAATACTAACATTGGAATTAGTTGGTCAAGCCGGTTGTCAAATCGGTAACGCCTGTTGGGAATTGTACTCGCAAGAACACGGGATCAGACCAGATGGTTACTTGCAAGAAGGATTAGACAGACCAAAGGGAGGAGAAGAAGGGTTCTCTACTTTTTTCAGTGAAACTGGTTCTGGTAAATACGTTCCTCGTGCCCTTTACGTTGACTTGGAACCAAACGTGATTGATGAAGTTAAGACTGGTGCTTACAAGGACTTGTTCCACCCAGAACAATTGATTGCTGGTAAGGAAGACGCTGCCAACAACTACGCCAGAGGTCATTACACCGTTGGTAGAGAAATCTTGGACGATGTTTTGGACAGAGTCAGAAGAATGAGTGACCAATGTGACGGCTTGCAAGGTTTCCTTTTCACACACTCTCTTGGTGGTGGTACCGGTTCCGGTTTGGGTTCCCTTCTCTTGGAGCAATTGTCCATCGACTACGGTAAGAAGACCAAGTTGGAATTTGCCGTTTACCCTGCTCCTCAAGTGTCCACCTCTGTTGTCGAACCATACAATACTGTTTTGACCACCCACACCACCTTGGAACACGCCGACTGTACCTTTATGGTTGACAACGAAGCCATCTACGACATGTGCCGCCGTAACTTGGAAATCACCAGACCAAACTTCGACTCCTTGAACAGCTTGATTGCGCAAGTTGTCTCCTCTGTCACTGCCTCTTTGAGATTCGACGGTTCCCTTAACGTCGATTTGAACGAATTCCAAACCAACTTGGTTCCATACCCAAGAATCCACTTCCCATTGGTTTCCTACGCCCCAGTCTTCTCCAAGGCCAGAGCCAACCACGAATCCAACTCTGTTTCCGAGATCACCGCCTCCTGTTTCGAACCAGGTAACCAAATGGTCAAGTGTGACCCAAGAGCCGGTAAGTACATGGCCACCTGTTTGTTGTACCGTGGTGATGTTGTCACCAGAGACGTCCAAAACTCTGTTGCCCAAGCCAAGGCCAAGAAGACCGTCCAATTGGTTGACTGGTGTCCTACTGGTTTCAAGATTGGTATCTGCTACCAACCACCTACTGCTATTCAAGGATCCGAATTGGCTGCTGCAAACAGAGCCGTGTGTATGTTGTCCAACACTACTGCTATTGCCGAAGCCTGGAGAAGAATCGACAGAAAGTTCGACTTGATGTACTCCAAGAGAGCTTTCGTCCACTGGTACGTCGGTGAAGGTATGGAAGAAGGTGAATTCACCGAAGCCAGAGAAGATTTGGCTGCTTTGGAAAGAGACTACATTGAAGTCGGTACCGACTCTTTCCCAGAAGAAGAAGAGGAATATTAGACCCTTCACCTCTCCATCTTCTCGCGTCATATCTAATTCTAGGGAGGCTCTGTGCGTATGGGCCTATATTGATACCAAGTGTTTTTCTTTTTATACTATTACTAATATAGCTTTTAATACCCTTTTTAAATTCCAGTGTGTACTAGTCGCAATGAAAAGGCCGAACGATGAGCCTTTAGCCGAGGCTCCACACCAACCCTCAGGCTTAACACTTGCAAACTACTCAAACTCCACTTTACACATCGCCAGTAAACAGCACGCCTATACTAACCCCAACCCACTATTCCCGGTCGCATCTTCTATTGTTTTCTCTGGCACACAAGTCCGATAAATACCTCAGTCAGTATTTGTAACAGTGCACGGTGAAAAAAAAAATACTCTCAACAGTACTATGGAAGACAAGAGAGAATTGTTGAAGCAGCCGTTGCATGGGATCTACATTCCTTGTGGTCTTATCATTTTCGGAACCTTAATCTTTGGGTATGAGTACTTGCCATATACTTTGGGATTTATTGCGATTGTTTGCTCATTACAATTCTTCATGGCCTACCAACGTCGTTCGTCCTTGCATCCCGTCAAGTGGAGAGACTTGGAGTTGATCGACAAGACGCTCATTAACAGAAACACCCTGATTTTCAGATTCAAGTTGAACACCGATGAGGAAGTCTTGGATATCCCTCCAGGACACAACGTGGCATGTTGTTTTGAAATCGACGGGAAGGACGAAATCAGATACTACTCGCCAATCTCAAACAAGTTTGACGCTGGGTTCTTTGATATCTTGGTTAAGCACTACCCCAACGGACGTGTTTCCCGTAAGTTGGCCCAATTGAGAGAAGGACAGACCGTCAAGTTCAGAGGTACCTTTGGTAAGTTGAAGTACCAGACCAACATGGCCAAGAAGATCGGCTTGATTGCCGGAGGTTCTGGAATCACTCCAATTTTGCAAGTTATCACTGAAATCATCACCAACCCAGAAGACAACACCGAAATTTCCTTGCTTTTCGCTAACGAGACGGAAAATGACATCTTGTTGAGAAACGAGATTGACGAAATCGCCTCTAGATACCCAGGAATGACGGTCCAATACACTGTCACTGAGCCAACTGAATCTTGGAAGGGTAGCAAGGGCTATATTTCCAAGGAAATGATGCAAGAATTCATGCCTGAAGCCAGCACCGAAAACAGATTGTTCATCTGTGGTCCCCCACAAATGAAGAAGCTTGTTGTTGGTCTTTCTGAAGAGTTGGGATGGGAAAAGGATAACGTTTTCTGCTTTTAGCGAGAGATGCGGGAAGCTTTGTGGGTCGAAAACCTACACAGTGACCCTTTGGCAAACTACACACGCCAGCAACACCTACATTAGCGCTTAAACTCCTGACACGCCTTCATCCCCACATCCCCCATATACCTCATCATACTTATAGATTATATCAATAGACAATTTTGTGGACCAGGGTACCCGCCTATTGGCGGTATTGTACATGGTTGCGATCACTAAACCTAGATCTGATTTCATAACCAAACACCAGAGTCTTCGAACTACGTGTCTTGGTATTCCGTTAATTAGTTAATTTGTAAATTATTCTTAATCCCGATACATAAGGGCAAGTTAAAGCAGAGCTGCAAGAGCGTCACATTGTTAGCCACTAAAGTGTTTTGCTGGCAAAAACGAGATTTTATATAATTTCTGAAATTCCACCCTCCAGGCTTAGAAGCTTGCAAAAATTTTCCATCAGTTGACATAGTACTAAACTGACACACACCTTGAGCAGCTGTCCATACACCCCCACCTACTCCCCATGAGGATTTTCACACTATTCCTTACTTTTGTCCTGGTTGTGGTTGCAAGCAGAGAGTTTACCTTGAACAAAAAGTTCAATGCGGCATGTATCAAGGTGGACTCCGTCACGGACTCCACACGTCTTTCTTTAGATTTTTACCATGCTGACAAGGAACTGCACTACGACAACGAGATCCCTGTCATCATCTTTGATTACTTGGACATTATAAAGTTTAAGAATTTGCCAAACTTGGATAATTTCCTCGACCACAAGTACAGCAACAAGAACCTGAACTCCTCCATCATTGTTGAGAACTCCAAGATAAAGTTCAATTTGCAAGTTGGCGAAGATTTTAAGATCATCCCTCCTACCAATTACCACACCACCACTGCCATAGTCAACTCTGCCTTGTCGGATGTTGAAGACGATGAGGACCGTACCTTTGTGGAGTTCAAGGTTGAGAAACCAAGCACCTACTGCATCTACCTTCCAAAGTATGTTATCCAAGATGCGTCTGGCCGTAGCACAATCAAGCCAAAGAATTACGTGGCCAAAGTGTCATTGTTGAATGAAGGTGCTGACCCTATCTTTGAAATCAGATCCCTCTTCCACGCTAAGTACGCTGCTGCAACTGGTGCTGCCTACTTGATCATTTTCCTTATTTCCAAGTTGCTCCCAAGCTTTGTCAGCAGTTTCTCCAAGCAAGTCTCTGCGTTCCTCCTTTTCAAGGCATCATTTGTCTCTGTGTTAGCGGCTTTGGAGTACGCAGCAGCCAAGTATGGGGTAGGCGCATTTTTCCTGGACAGCTTGAAATGGATGTCCAACCTCGAACCCATTTTGTTCGACGTCCTCCAGAACCTCCTTGTCCAAGACGTGTATTTGGGTAAGTGGTGCGGCGCTGAAGGATTGAAGTTGCCAAAGCTTGTGACCATCGTGAGGATTTTGAACTGTGTTTTGTTTGGCGCTTCGCAGGCCACATTCAAGATTGATTCCTTGACCAATGCGTTGATCCTCAACAAGAAAAAATTCGAGTCCATGTACAAATCCGTCATGTTGAAAGAAGGCTACCAGAGGGAAGTGCTTTACAGCCAAATTCAACAACGTCTTAACCTTGGAGCCACCCTCTTAGTTGTGCTGCTGGCCCTCTCCACCATTTTGAGCATATATGTCATTTACAGAGCAGCGCGCCAAATTTTAAAGGTGTCTCCATACAGAAGAAAGTTGGCCGCATGCTTGTTTATCCACATGTTCCTCTTTCTGTATGTGTTGAAGCAGTCCTTCAACAGGTACCTTAATGTTCCTATTAGATTTGACGGGTGGGCGGACATTGCTGAGTGCTTGAAGTACCTTGGTTACATCTACTACTACTACTTTTTTGCCTACAATTACGCATTGACTGCCGCTGAATTGGTTGTGCTCTGGTTGGTCTGGACGTTCGTACCGGCAGTCAAGGTTTTGACTGAGGAAGAGCAAAAGAAGAAGCTCAAGGCTGAAAAGAAGGAAGAAAAGAGGATTGAAAGGAAGGCTGCAAAGAAGGAGGAAAAGAAGAGCGAGAAGGAGGAAAAGGTCGAGGGTAAGAAGCACGAGTAGGTGGCACCCAAATGTAATAGTACCTAATGTGATCTCAAGCAAATATGATATCACACTAATATGAGTTCCGTATATGGATAAGCTAATGTGAGCTTTTCACATTTACCCTGTAAGCTTCTTCACATTTACTCTGTAAGATTCACCTTTACTCTGTAAGCTTTTTAGCCTTTACACTGTAAGTTAAAGTGCTCGAATTAAGCCGTGAGCTTCATCAGAATAGCAAAAAATTAGGAAAGGCTGCAAAAAATACAGCCGCGGCAATGTAACATAGTGCTGCTTTACGGTCGAAAAGCTCGTATCGTACCATTTTTAAGTACCTGTTTACTCTTGCTACAGATTCGGAAAATGCCTACTTAGGCATCGGTTGCAAACGGCGACTATCCAAGTACGGGTTGTTAAAGGAGCCTGGAAACGCAGTGTGCGCCCTTTTTAGGAAAGGGTCGAGCGCCTCATGCGTTGTCTGATATCCCGGCTCTGGTAAACCGTCCCCTTGCGTCTGAACCACTGGCAAGTGGCGGATGTAATAGGGAACCCGTGATGAGGTGGCTTTTAGGGTTCTGGAGGTGAGCCACCAACGTGGAATAGATCTTCTCGAGGTGGCAGGGCCGCTATGCAGCAGAGATAGCTGCCGTTCCTTCTATCGTACGTCCAATTGACTGGGATCACCCCCAGGATGTCGGTTTGGTAGGCTGAGTGGGTTGTACTGTGCTTCTGGGGCGTACCAGTTAATCTTCCGTAATGTTCGTCACATGCCGTCTCTCCCCTCCTAACCGTCATCAATTCTTATCATCATGCATATATTCTCATTGACAGATATAGTGTCCACCTAAAGCGGGTGAGCGCATTGTCGCTTAGATTGATAGATTAGCATACATGGACCGTCATCTGTCCCACTAGCAGAATGTATTCGTGTGTATGTACTAGTCGTCTGGTTAACAGGCCATATGTATGTTGGCCGTTTCAAATGAAAAATGAACACGCGTTTCCGCAATCTACACAAGAGTACTCTAAAACCTTCTTCCCCCCTACTTTTCCCCTTAACCCTAATGTTTCGCATATAGAAGCTAAATTAAACTCATGCAGGCGCCCCACTCAAAGTAACCAACATCACCACTTGGAAAGATCAGTCCGCCCCAGCGTCTGTAGCAGGACCCTGGTGCTTGAGATGGACATCGGTGTCCTTTCGTTTTTGTGACAAATAAAGGACATTTCGTAAATGCTGGTACAAACAAACTTCCCGTTTAGGAAGCGCACTTTGATCTGTCAGAGACGAAATTAAGGTACAGGGTGGCTGGTCTAAACACCAGCGTTCCTTATCATACCGAGCAGTAGCACAAAGCATTTTCCCTCTCGTAAGATCGCCAAAGGCAAATGTAGACCAACCCTTCACCTTCATGCAGATCGGATCCCACTGACCGATATGGGACACAGCCCTAACCCTCTCCATGCTCTACACAAAGGAAAAGAAAAAAGGTGGACCTAAAAATAGAAAGTTTTCAACCATAGCCACAAGATGGCACGTTAATTTACATACCTTCACAGAAAGTGCTACAAGAGGACAGTTTTAAGCTGGTATATCTAGGCATTAAATTCTCAAGAATCCAAAACAAAACAATACACGAGGGTTTTTGTGTGGACTCCAGAAAATTTATATAACCTTTTTTTTTTTCTCCTCATACAAGTTTTGATCATCTACTTCATAGGGCCAGCTCCACACTACTCGAGATAAGAACGAAATGTCATACAATCAGCATGGACATTTGCTTCCTCACGGTGCGCAAGACGATGAGGAGTCGATCAACGACTACTTGAACCCTACGCAATCGCATCACCAAAACTACTACGAGGACAATAGCTCGATCAACTTTCAGCAGCCAGAAGCGGCGCACAGCAGAACACAAGTCAACCAACACCCGGCCACCCACAATGCCAGCAGCAGCGCATACGAAAACTACTCTGGCTACTACAACCAGCAGTCATTGGAGAGACCGTCCAACGTGTTCAACACGTCGCGAATCGAGCCTCCCAACCTCAACCCCATCCACCAGAACCACAACGACTTCCCGTTTGACGACTCCAATTCGTACCATCCGAGCGGACAGGCGTCGATGAACTACGAGTTGAGCAACTTGAATGCATACCACGGCCAAACAAACCCTCACTTCCAGCTGTCCTTTGTCCCAAACATCTACGAAGAGGAGGACATGGACGAGCACGAATTCGACAAACAAATTGAGTATAATAGATTTGAGGGTGACCACTACGATTTGCAGACTGTCACTGTGCTCCCACCAAAGCCCGAATCCACCGTCTCTTCGGTCAGACGCCCTCCCCCACCACCGCCATCCATCCAGGACCCTCTTGTGGAATTGAACCCCCCTCCTTCCTCTCCCTTCACAGATCAGATCATCGAGGACGACTTGGAAGCTGAGCCTCTCCCCCAGAGGGAAGAGTTTGAGGAGCCTCCTGAAGAGGAGCCTGTGCGTGAAAAGCCCGAGGTCAGAATATCAGCTGGGTTGAACGGTCATTTGGTCTTGGATTGTCCCGTCGCCTCTGAGTTGCTTTCCAAGTTTCCAGATTACGATCCAAACGGTAAAGACGGCGGGTTGTCCAGAGAATTTGCTTACATGAGATACACGGCTGTCACCTGTGGTCCCTCTAACTTCTACCGTGACGGTTATATCTTGAGACCAGTCCACTACCCAATGCCTAGACAGACGGAATTGATGGTGGTCATCACCATGTATAACGAAGACGATATTCTTCTTGCGCGCACTTTGAAGGGTGTCTTCAAAAACATCAAGCACTTGGAGTCGCGTACCAGATCAAACGTCTGGGGTAAGGACTCATGGAAAAAGGTGGTTGTTTGTATTGTCAGTGATGGGCGTTCCAAGATCAACGAAAGAGCACAAGCGCTTTTGGCTGCCCTTGGTGTCTACCAGGACGGGCTCGCTAAATCGAGGGTTGACGACAAAAAGGTCCAGGCTCACATCTACGAATACACCACCAGAGTCGGTATCTCCTCGGTCGAAGACACCGTCAAGTTAACCACCGAGAAGATTGTTCCTGTCCAGTTGCTTTTCTGCTTGAAGGAAGCAAACGCAAAGAAAATCAACTCGCACAGATGGTGCTTCCAAGCATTGGGCCAGGTTTTGGACCCTCGTATCGTCATTCTTTTGGATGCTGGTACCCAGCCTAGTGGTAAGTCTCTTTACCACTTGTGGAAGGAGTTTGACAGAGACAACCGTGTCGCTGGTGCGTGTGGTGAAATCAAGGCCTCCTTGAAAAAGTCTCAGATCTTGACCAACCCTATTGTCTATGCACAGAACTTTGAGTACAAGATTTCAAACATTTTAGATAAGCCCACGGAATCTGTTTTCGGGTTTATTTCTGTCTTGCCCGGTGCCTTTTCCGCCTATAGATATGTGGCGTTGCAGAATGACGTCAACGGTATTGGGCCTTTGGAAAAGTACTTCAAGGGTGAGTTTTTGCATAGTTCGGGTCATCTTGACTCCAATGACGACGAATTCCAGTACAAGTCGTTGATGCAGCAAGACGCTGGTATCTTTACTTCCAATATGTATCTTGCCGAAGATAGAATTTTGTGTTACGAATTGGTTGCAAAGAAGGGATGCTCGTGGCTCTTGCGTTACTGCCGGTCTGCACACGCCGAAACCGATGTCCCAGAAAGATTGGCGGAATTTATCTTGCAGAGAAGAAGATGGTTGAACGGTTCATTTTTCGCAGCCATTTACTCGTTGGTCCACTTCCCAAAGATTTGGTGGTCCTCCCACTCCTTCGTCAGAAAGTTCTTCCTCCACATTGAGTTCATCTATCAATTCTTGAACTTGATTGTCTCATGGTTCTCGATCGGTTCGTATTTCTTGGTGTTTAGAATTTTGACCACATCCTTAGCCGACAAGGCGTTGGGATTTGCTCCTGGTAACGTCTTGTCTGTGATTTTCTTGTGGCTTTACTTGGCATCCATCGTCACTACGTTTGTCTTGTCGTTCGGTAACAAGCCTAAAGGTACAGAAAGATTCTATATTGTTATTGTTGTTTTCTTTGCTATATTGATGGCTTACATGATTTTCGCAGCCATTTTTATGGCCGTGCATTCCATCCAACAGATCTACAAAAATCATACAGAAATCACAGTTAAGTTGTTTTTCCAAAATGCAGAGTTCAGAGACTTGGTTGTTGCCACTTCCTCGACTTATGCGTTGTACTTTTTGGCTTCCTTCATCTACTTTGAGCCATGGCACATGTTCACCTCCTTTGCACAATATATCTTGTTGTCTCCATCTTACATCAATGTTTTGAACATCTATGCATTCTGTAACATTGATGATATTTCGTGGGGTACCAAGGGTGACACAGGAGCCAAGGACTTGGGTGTGGCTAAGGTCAGAGAAGATGGTACTTTCGATGTGAACATTCCAATTTCCAAGGAAGAAGTTAACCAATCTTACTTGGACCAATTGGAAAAGATTAAGAAACCTGCCCCTGATGATGACTCTGGGTTCTCTGGAACGAACGAAGATTATTACGCCTTTATTAGATCCATGACTGTGTTGGTCTGGATGTTCTCCAACTTTGTGATCATTGCTTTAGTTTTGGAGACTGGTGGTTTCAACCAATTTGATTCCGCCACTGATTTGGGTAATTCAAAGGAGAGAAGATCAGAGATATATTTGACAGTCATTTTGTGGATGGTTGCATTCATGGCACTTTTCAGATTCGTGGGTTGTGTCTTCTACTTGTTTGGAAGACTTGGAAGTCACTTAAGAAGTTCAGACTCAAAAAAGCTTCAATAGGTGAATAACGAGATAAAAGAGTTCAGACTCAAAAGAGCTTAAATAGGTAAATAATGAGATAAAGAGTTCAGCTATTCCGTGTAGTGTCACTTGAAAGGGTATGTTTGCACAGCTTCCAACAAAGCAGATGTTTGTCATAAGGTAAAATCTACATGGTATGTTTGTAAAGTTCTATATTTAAACGTCTGAAAAGTCTTTGAAATGGTTTCATAAGGTAGAAGAAATTGAAATTTGCATGGACCGTAGAAGTTAAAGTTTGATCAGGATTGGCCCTTAGTTTTTGTAGACTGGCACTCAATGCCGTTGTCATCCAAACCCGAAGAGCATGGGAGGGGTTTCGGGAAGTGAATACTTTGGAATCAACTTTCGAAGTGAGCCAATGTCAAATTGGTTTCCCTCGTCTCCATCTAAAGCTAGACCAAATGCTAGCGGAGTTGAGGGACTTCCATGCGTTCCTGCTGAGCAACTTAGTCGCATTGGAGCGTGCTTTCTATGGACAGCCTCACTAGAAAAATTAGTGGAGGTAGCCGTGGCACCAAGCAAAGCTAGCGGACCCGTGGTGCTAACGGGAATGAGCTCATTATTTGACGAGCTGGTCAGGCGCTTGAGGTTGGGAGTGTTAAAGTAGCATGTGTTGAGGTAATCGAACTGACCTTCGAACTGCGAGTTCCTAGGTTCCTTATCATTTGCAGCCAATGCCAAACCTACTACTCTCACCATCTTTGGAACTTATTCAAGTCTACAGCCGTGCCTTATATATGAAATGTCAGTAGCCTAATATGACTCAGTGTGAGGGGGTTCTACAAGCTTCTGTAGACACGAATCAAGATTAGGTGCTAGTGTGTTCCCACGAACCTTCTAGAAGGTCTACCTGTTGGAGTTGCTTGATTAGGAAAAGTTGGTCGCGAAATCTTCTAGAAGATACAGGCGCCGATAAACGAAACGCCCGCTACAGACATATGTCGCAGTGACTCACTTCAGTGTCAAGGGTGAGATGGTTTGTAAGTTCGTTACTACAATTCCCATGGTTACGAAACTCTAAAGTTGTTTTGTATTGTAAAAGAGTCTAAAAAGTGGTGTGACTGGTACCCTGCGCAGCCCATTTCAAAGACAGCTCTACTTTACATATCCTAAACCCAAAGCATAAGGGGCATTTTATGGATGCCACAGTATCGAACCCTGCGCTTGTTTTAGTGGTGTTACCATAAATATACCCTCAGCAAAAGTTCCGTTTAAGAATCGAGCGCTTTACTCAAGATTAATCCTTGGACAAAGCTTGGTGCAAGTCTTCAATCAAATCTTGTGGATCTTCAACACCAATACTGACTCTCAAGACGGTGGGAGGGATTTTGACATCGCTGAGTGCTCTCCACTCAATCAAACTTTCAACTCCTCCAAGAGACGTAGCGTGGTGGAAGTACTTAAGCTTGGAAGGCAAGCTCTTTGCCAACTGCTCCAGCTTCAAAGTGATCGTAAACACTGGAGCATGGCCCTTTGGAAGCTGTTTCTTTACGAAATCCTCAGCTTGTAATGAACCATGGGTTACTTTGTCTAACGCAGGAAGCTTATCCTTGTTTGCGACCAAGTAGTCGACTATCTTCTTTGCCGACTCGGACTGCTTCAGAACACGTAATTCAAGCGTGCGGACACTTCTGATCAACAAGGAGGCCTCTAAGGAACCGATGTTTGTTCCCAAGTAGCCTCTGTCCAGGACCAATTTCTGCTTCAACTCTGGAGTCTTGACGATGATGAACCCAGCCAACAAATCACTGTGGCCACCAAAGTACTTTGTTGCTGAGTGCATGACGATGTCTGCGCCGTGTTTGAAAGGGTCCTGCAATGGTGGCGGAGCGAAAGTTGAGTCGACAAGAAGAAGTGCGCCACGTTCGTGGGCTTTCTTAGCGTAGAACTCAATGTCAAAGACTGTTCCGCCGGGGTTCAAAGGGGTTTCTAAGATCAAAAGGTCACCCTTCCCCAACTGGTCATACTCGTCTCTGTCGACCTGCTTGGTGCCCCCGATTCTCGAGAAAACCTTCACCACCAGGTGGCATCCGTGGTAACCATCAGTGAAGGCTATGACTTTGGGATTGAAGGTGGTCAAGGCACCAAAGAGCGCAGAAAGCCCAGAATTGTACACAGTAACATGGCCCCCGGTCAAGGAAGCAACCACCTTCTCTGCATAGACAGAATTGGCGTGGGCAACACGGGAGTAGACCAACTGGTCGTAGTCCCACTCGCCCTCGTTGATATCGATCAACTTGATCAACTTCTCGGGGTCTTCGTCATATCTGAAAGTGGTGGAAACGTGGATTGGAGGAACAACATCAGAAACTTGCGACACGTCGTTGGCTGCGTGAATAGCCTTGGTAGAGAATCCAACCATGGTATGATAGTTGCAAGATTAAAAAGGATATGTGATAACTTATTAACTCGAGTGGCGTATCGCTAATCTGCACGTGTATGAGTCACATTGACACCATAGTTATCTGGGGGTACCTTACTCCACATTTCAGTCAACCACGTAATTCTAGAAGCTTCGGTATGAGGGAAGCACCATGTCAGTGGAACAGGCTGGTAGCATACTCCCTGAAGGAGCAATTGTATGGAGTAGACCAGATCAGCCTACCTTGCACAGAAGCGAAAAGTGAAATTTTGACCGCTATCGGGGAGCCTTGACAGCAGAAAAAAAGAAACGAGCAAACGCATCCGTGCTTCGATCTGGCACTTGTAAAGGGACACCAACCATGGCATCCTGGTTGTGGTTTGGGCAGTTCTCGTTTGTGCCCACACCCCAGGAAAGCGCCAGCATCAGTAGGGTGAGGCTTGACAGGTGTTTTGTCCGATTTGTTCCGACGGAATGGCGGCAGCACTAAGTTTTGTGCTTTTTCTGCTCATCTCAGAGCTTATCAATCAACGGTCCCGTAACGCCTCTCCGAAACGAATTCCACATACAAAGAACCCCATCGGAGATACTAGTTTAAGAAAAAAATTTTAATTACAATTACAATGTCCAAGACTGATTTCTTGAAGGAACTCCCAAAGTGTGAGCACCACGTCCATTTAGAAGGGACACTTGAGCCTTCGCTCTTGTTCAAGCTCGCCCAGCGTAATGAGATTGCCTTGCCTGAGTGGTTCCCAAAGGATGTTGCCGCATGCAATGACAGATACAACAAGTTTGCTGACTTGCAAGACTTCTTGGACCACTACTACATTGGCATGTCAGTTTTGATCCACCAAGATGACTTCTACGACTTGGCCATGGAGTACTTCCGCAAGGCCAGCGAGGACGGATGCCACCACGCAGAGGTTTTCTTTGACCCTCAGGCCCACTTGGAGAGAGGAATTGCTATTCAAACCGTTGTCCACGGCTTCAACAAGGCCTGCCAAGACGCCACTGATAAGTACAAAGTCTCCAACAAGTTGATTTTGTGCTTGTTGAGACACCTTCCAGCCGACCACGGCTTGGAAGTGCTCGACAAGGCCATTCCTTTCTACGAATCGAACCACATTCACGGTCTTGGTTTGGATTCTAGTGAAAAGCCATTCCCTCCAGAGTTGTTTGATGAGTGCTACAAGACCATCCGTGACAAGTTGCCTCACGTCGGTCTCACTGCCCACGCCGGTGAGGAAGGTGACCACACTTATGTCACCAGCGCATTGGACAACTTGCAGGTCCAAAGAATCGACCACGGTATCAACTCCAGACACGACAAGCAATTGTTGAGCAGATTATCCACCAACAAGACCTTGTTGACTGTGTGCCCATTGTCCAATGTTAAGTTGAGATGTGTCAAGGATGTCTCTGAGTTGCCAATTCTCGAATTTTTAGAACACGGGGTTCCTTTCTCTCTTAACTCTGATGACCCTGCATACTTTGGTGGTTACATCTTGGACAACTACTTGGAAGTTGAAAACAAGTTCAACTTGTCCGTTGACCAATGGGGTTTGATTGCCCACAACTCTATCGATGGCTCGTGGTGTGACGACGCTAGAAAGACTGAATTGAGAAACAAGGTTAAGAGTATTTTAGAAAAGTACGAGCATTTATAGACGAATAAGAACCAGCAAACCTTGTATCTGTGTAGGTAAGTCAATTGCATTGCTGCTTTTTGCGTGGATATACGCAGCCACGCACCAGCTGCTTATGGGCGCTTGCATCAGCTGCTCGTTGACCCCTCTATAACCCCAAGGTCAAACTTCACAAGTAGGAGCCACTCTGGGGGGGTCCAGCGCAAACTATTCACATTCCCTCCCACTACTGGGTGGTAGCACCATGTACCTTTTCATGTTGACTATTGAGACAGTCTAATCTAAAAACACATGCTGCGCTGCAACTGTACCCCCATTGCCATATTAGAGTAGTAACCAGACTAGCCCGATCGATTTCAATCTTATTACGATTGTGTTACTTGACCGTTTTGGTCTCCGTTACGCATGCCCGGGTCCTGCACTTCTATCACTGCCGATAGTACTGAACCACACAGCTATCAATGAGCGGACCGTTGTTGAATGTTTTCAGAACGTCTAGCAATAATGATTAGGGAGGACTGCGTGGCCCTACCACGCCTTCCACCACCATTGTCCCGTCAATTGTCGGACTTTTAGCAGCATTTCCTCAAACAAGTGGGGACAAAGCCCAAATCACATGCAATGTGTATATCGGTAAGGGTCGTCATCGATCCATTTAAGGTAATGTAGAGCACTTTAAGCTATCCTTACACAAGCTGAACTGTGCTTGACAGCTTTCACCTGTGCCCAACCTCATACAGGCCGCGCAGGACCTCTTACCCCTTGTTCCTCTAGTGTACCTCCATTGATTATGTCTTTTTCCGTACTGAAAAATCCGGAGTCCTAAGTGCACTCACATGCTCCTCCCAACCATATTCTCCACATCCCATATGAGACAATTCTTAACACGACAAGGAATACATGATTTCAAATGCTGTGTGAGACAGAGGGAGGGGTTTAATTGCGGGCATGTTTAAAATGTATAAATACACTGTGAATTGTCGTTGATGGAGGTGCAGATTAGCAGCCTAAAGTCAAGATGGTCAAACAAGAACCTGTTTGGGTCCCAAAATACATACCTGCCTCCTCAAAATCCTTGTTGAAAAAGGAATTGATAACGTTTCCTATCTCGGAGGAAGAAAAGGCACAGCTACATGATATCCTTGGCAAAATGAACAAGGATCAGGTTGGTTTCATCATTGAAGAGTACTTTCCTCCAATGCCTGGTACCTATTCTGATTCCGTGGTGATACTCTGCTTGGTGCTTGCAGCTGGTGCTGCCTACTTTGTCTACAGATCTGTGCTTTGCTTAACTTCGTGTCCTGCTTGAGGAGGTGTTATTTTAAACTATGTATACAATATATGTCAGATTAAAATTTTGGTGCTTTTGAGAATGCAAATTACAAAATTTGGCCATCATCCAAATGAAGTTTCAGATTAAGCAACAAATTTCTGGAATAACCGGACACTCGGACTTGGCTATGGTACTTTGAAATAAACTTGAAGCTCTAAATTAGCTCTGCAATAACCGTGCTCTCGATTGGAGCTATGTGGCTCTCATACAGCCAGTGATCCAAACTCAACCAGTGGCCCTAATGCAACCAGTGGTTCTGATACAACCAGAGGATCTGGTGTAGAGCCCTCTTTAAATTCTGTAAAACACTTCAACTTCCCTCTAAACTGCGTTTTTCTCTTTCTATTACTCTTCTTATCATTCATTTTCCTCCTAGTTGAACTCAAACTTGAAATGAGATCCTCCAAAATGACTTCCAAAATCAAAGCCTTGGAATGGTTGATGGTGTTGGTAATGGTGACGGTGACCCTGTTGTTGTGCATCTTCTCCGCTATCGTATCTCTGCTTTAATTCGCTGTCTGAAAGAACCTCGTAAGCCTGGTTGATATCTTGCATCTTAGCTTCGATTTGATCTGGAGTCAAATCATTACCCTTGTACTTATCCGGGTGGTACTTCAAAGTTTGGGTTCTATATGCCTTTCTGATAGTTCTTTCGTCAGCTTCCTTGGGGATATCCAAAATCTTGTAGTAGTCTTTGTCAGGTGGGTGGCTAGGAGCTTGTCTTTGTTGTTGCTGTTGACGTTGCTGGTTGAAGAATTGTTGGTGTCTAAATTGTTGATCTCTTTGATGCTGTTGTTGTTGGTACTGTTCAAATTGGAGGATTTTATTGTACCTATCTGTAAACATCTTAGTCTTCTTGACGTTAACTGGGAATTGATCCATCAAAGTCTTTGCCTCACCAAACTTTTTCTTCTTCAACAATTGGTTGATTTGTGGCACCATCTTAGGGAAGAATAAGTCATCTGTCTTTGCGCAGAACTGTGCTCCCAACTTCAGCTTCGATCTGACGTAGAATTCACAAGTTAACTTGTTCAAGTTGCTGATGAGTCCGAGGTCTTCTACTCTTTCGTTTCCCCAGAACTCAACGGCCTTGTGCACCATGTACTCGTAGTTGTTGTTAATATTTTTCAATTTTCTTAACTCGAGTTTTGATGCTTTAACTGGCTCTTCAAACAAAAACTTGTGAGCCCATGCATAGTCAATGTCTGCCTCAGCAAATTGGTGCTCCTCGATAGTTGACTCCAACACATTGTAATATTGACCTGCTTCCTGAAGAATCTTGGAAAACTCTTGGAACTTGCTGAGGAATTTGGAAATATCCCCACACTTCTTGTATTCATTGTCAATCTTAAGACACAACTTAACTGTACTTCTGGCACTTTCTAAACGTGCCTCTGTGTACAAAAGCAATTCGGATAAAAGCAGGTACTTTTCAATGCCTGACATTGGATAGTACTTGATGAGCTTGGTCAAAGTCTGGATGAGTGCTGTGTTGGCAGGTATCTCATTACTTGCAACAGTGGCGTAAGGATCTGACTTGAATATTTCGTAATATGCTTTGTAATGCATGTCGAGTGTTCCATAGTGGATTGGGGTCAAGAACGACACGTTGTTCTCCAACTCCTCAATGCACTTTTCCCATTCTTGATTTTGGTAGTGGCGTTGAGCGTTCTGGAAGGCTGCCTTCCAAAGCTCAATTTCGTTTAAAAGGTTGCTATCATCTTCATCGGTTACATCCAAAAATGGCCTTAATTTGTCAAAGTCTCCCTTGTCAACCAATAAGTCAACCAACGTGTCTTTTGCAACTCTGTTACTTGGATCTAACTTTAAACTCAGCTCAAAGTCGGCAATGGCCAGTGCTTCCTTATTCAAGTTAAGCTCTATCAAAGCCTTCTTGAAGTACACTTGGGGAAGCTGGTCAAGCACTTGACGTGGTTGCTCTGATGATTCCACGGCACGTATTAACTGCTCGTAAGCCGTGAGTACAGCCAAAGTAGGACCTTGAGAAGAAAACATGCTGTGCAAATCAGAGATCCTACTTAAAAGTTCATCAGATGGTGACACCTCTTCCGCTCTAGCACCATTGCTAACTGCAGTTGATGCTAGCACGATGCTGGAAACTATTTGCCAGATTAACATATTGACACGGTTTAAGAAAACGTACACCTGTCGCATTTGCACTTAAAGATTTCGTGCAAGCTGGTTGGTCACGTGATGATAACACCTAACGGTGCAGTGTATACGAGCAGAAGCTGCAGGTGGGGAGCAAGACATCGACACGCGAAGAGGTCGCACCTTGCTCCTACAGAAAAGTACATGTATCATTTATTAGAACGCTACTACTTGAACAACTTAGCCAAGGAAACAGCACCTTCATCATTCTTAGACATCACCTTTGCAACAGCCAATTCAAAGTCCTCTTGGGTGACATGAATTCTTCTTTCTCTCAATGCGTACATACCTGCTTCAGTACATACACCCTTGACATCTGCACCAGAGCAGCCATTCATTTTTTCAGCAATCTTCTTTAAGTCAATACCTCTGGTCAAGTTCATTGATCTAGAGTGGATCTTCAAAATGTCTGTTCTAGCTTGGACGGTTGGAGCAGGGAACTCGATCTTTCTATCGATTCTTCCTGGTCTCAATAATGCAGGGTCTAAGATATCCAATCTGTTAGTAGCCATGATAATCTTGATATCTTTAGAGCTTTCGAAACCGTCCAACTGGTTAAGCAACTCTAACATAGTTCTTTGCACTTCGGAGTCACCACCCAGTGAACCTTCGGTACGCAGGGATCCAATGGAATCAATTTCATCCATGAAGATAATAGATGGCGCATGTTCTCTTGCCATGATGAACAATTCACGAACCATACGTGAACCTTCACCAATATACTTTTGGACCAATTCAGATCCACTAACTCTAATGAATTTACACTCAGTGTGGTGGGCAACAGATCTGGCCAACAATGTCTTACCAGTACCTGGTGGGCCATACAAAATGACACCCTTTGGTTGGGCAATCCCCAAGGATTCGAACAATTCTGGATGCTTGACTGGTAACTCAATGACTTCCTTGATTTCCTTGATCTGCTTGTCTAAACCACCGACCATGTCGTAAGTAGAGTCTGGAACCTTTTCAACCATCATAAGAGAAACCAAAGGATCAACCTTGTTTGGTAAAATCTTGTGCAAATCGTAAGAATCAGACTTCAAACAGACACGAAGAGAGGGCGTCAACTTTTTGATATCAATGTCTTTGGTGACATTGACAATATATTTTCCTTCTGGGTGGACCTTGACAAGCACTTTCTGAGTACCCATCACCTTGACCACCTCACCCACATAGGATCCTGGTTCTTGTAATAATCTAAGTTCATCTTTTAATTGTCTGACTTTGGTGTTCAACTTGTTACGTTGAGCCTCCAATCTACGCAAATTTTGAGTTGTTTCCTGAATACGGATTTCTGTATCTTGAATCTGTTGGTCAAAGTAATGCTTTATGCCTCCTTCATGAACATATGGCTTATCAACGGTTGTACTCATGTTGGTGTGTGTTGTTTGATAATCGTTGCCACCAATAAGATTTTCCGTCCAAACGAAATGTCGTCCACACTAAGCGTATCGTGCGACACTATCACAGCGTGGCACCCAAGTACGTGGGACCCAGGAGAACTGCAGAGTGTGTAGCCTGTGAATTCAGCCTGACTACAACAATACTGCTACTAAAGAACTTAGTAATAGCGAGACGTAATTCCAGACATTTTTGAACTCATGCTAGGAGTGTTGCTGTAAGTTCGTGCTTTTATGGGGTTACAGGATTATCTCACTTTTCTACATTCACCACCACTCAATGAAGATCACTTTCCCGATAATATTCATCTTTATACTATCGTTTGCATCAGCGTACCAACAATACTGCCGCTGCCAGTGTAACATGAACCACATAGTTCGTCCAATTGATAAATGTGGACTTTGCACTAAAGACTTTTGCCTACAACAAGAGCCCGACTTGTGTAAGCTACCAGACGAAGATTTAGGAGCCCCAAACTCAGACGAAAGTCACACAAATATTGTAATTAGCTGTTACCAGATAGAATCATTAAAGGAGTTCCTTATTGTTTACCTGTTTGCGTTTGCGGTAGGAGGCATGTTGGTGTTCAAGCTATACAAATTCTACACAGGTTAAATTAGAAAATAGACAATGCTATAGAGGATAGACGACAAGTCAATTGAATTTCATACAATCCTGTAGCCATACAATAGACTTCATATGCAATGGAACTATCTGTTATGTACTGATCTGATTTTGCCTTTCCAGAACAGATCATGTTTGGACCGGCAAGGTAGAAGAGTGAATGCTACCGTATGCGGTATAGCATCTTCACAAAGCGTACATTTCAGACTACCCGAAGGAGAAAAAAATTGAGAAACCCTGCACAAAACAGATCATTGATCTGAGCAAAAATGGGCAGGTCTTGGGTCATGTTTTCTACGTTCTCAGGATCTAGCCCTCCAGTTTCCATATATTTGTAATAACCTCTATATCATTGCTCGGTATTCTAATCGCAAAGAGCACGTTTAACGTAATACAAGTACCCCCTCTAGCCTGTTGTCTAGCTTTTACATCTCACACGTACTTTTTGTTCCGCACTAGCGATTGAAAAAAAAAAAATTTTCATAATTTTAAAAAATTTAAAGGACTCTCTTTACAACAACCCTAAGGAGTGAGTAACCTGTGTTTTCTCCCTCTTTCCTAATTATATCATTGATCAATCGACTGAATCAGTCATTAATCATTGGTACAAATACATCCCCAAAAAGATTTTGTTTCTTTAATTAGAAAAGTCTTTAAAGAAAAAAAATGACTGATAGCACTTCACCACCAACTGCCGCTGCTACTTCGGGAACTCCAACGCATCCTAAGGCAGCAGCTTCTCCATCAAGCAACAACTCCCAAGGCACATCTAATGAAGCAGGAACTGGTAGCTCTTCTGGTTCTTCTGCAGGTTCTGGGCCAAACTCTGGAGATAAGCAATATCACTACCTGAATCAACACCACCACAACAACAACTACAACGGTAAGCCTTACTATAATAAGAATTACAACAGCAGACAAAATTATAACAATGCCGGTGGCAACAACCCTGCAAATTCTGGAAATAGACAATACAACTCATCCAAGAAGCCATATCAAAACCAACCGGGTAACCAAGGTGCACAAGGAAACCAACAAGGTCACCAAGGCAAATTCCAAGGCCAATCTCAACATAATCAGCAAGTTCACCAACAGCATCCACAACAAGGCTACAATGGATACGGGGGCTACCCACAACAGATGTACGGGTATGGATTTGTCCCATCTCCATACTATCCTATGATGCCGAACATGGGTGGGTACCCTGCACAGGGCCAATATGTTCCTATTCCTTCTGCACACGCCGCCAAGGTTAAGTTGACTACCAAGGATGGAAAGGTTGTTGACTTGGAAGAAAAGAAGAAGGACCTTCCATCCAGTGCATCCACTACTCCTGTTTCTTCTCCTGCTCCTCAAACTGCAGTTCCAGTTACCCTTTCCGCATCCCCTGAAAAGAAGGTTGTAGAAAAGACCAAGAGTAACCTGGCCGCCGAAGAATTTAAGAGAAAAATTGCTGAAAGAGCAAAGGCTGCTGCTGCCAAGAAGGCTGAATCAGAGAAGCCAAAGGAAGAACCAAAGGTAGGAGAACCAAAGCCTGAGGTGGCAAAGGTTGAAGAACCAAAGGTTGAGGCACCAAAGGTTGAGGCACCAAATATTGAGGCACCAAAGGTTGAGACACCAAAGGTTGAAGAACCAAATGCTGAAGAACCACCAATTGTCGAAGAACCAAGGGCTGAACCACCAATTGTCGACGAACCAAAGGTTGAAGTACCAAAGGTTGTTGAAGAATCAAAGGCTGTAGAAGAACCAAAGGCTGATGAACCAAGTGAAAAGACATTGATAGAACCAAAGGAAGAATCTAAGTCAGAGGATATTGTTAAGGAGGTTAAGATTGAAGAACCAGCCAAGACTGAAACTGTTGACTCCAAGACTGAAGCCGAAAATGAAGAAGAAGATAAGGAAGAGGAAGACGAAGAAGAGGAAGACGAAGAAAATAAGTTCACCATCTCCAATTTCTTGGAAAAGTTAAGTGAAGCTGAATCTATTCAAGATATCTATTCTGTTAAATACCCAGAAGGCATTAATGGTGCTAGCTCGGAAAGAAGATTAGAAAGTAAGAAATATAGATATGATCCTCAATTTTTGATTCAATTTCAACAACTTGTTTCTTTCCCTATGGACTCTGCATTTAAGACTAAGGTTGATGTTATTCAAATTGGAGGTGGTGCCAGAGGTGGTAACGGTCCACATGGTAGCAACAGAGGTAAGTTTGGATCCAGTGGTGCCCCATCTAGATTTGGTGGCCAAGGTGGTAGAGGCTCTCAATTTAATGAAGGAAGACAAAACTCTAGATCTGGTTCCAAGAGAAAGGGTAACAACTCTACCAGAGACAAGTCTACCAGAAAGGGTAACCAATCCAAGAGAGGTGACAGATACAAGGGTGAAAGGGAAGAAGAACAAGACCCACAAATCACCATCCCACCTGAAGAAATCAAGCCATTGGCCAAGTCTGCCACTAGATGGGTTCCAAGAAAGAGAGAAACTGCCGAAGTTAACACCGCTCCAGATGGTTCTATCATTTTGAGTCTAGAAGATGTTGAAAGAAAGTGTAAGTCATTGTTGAACAAGTTGACTTATGAAATGTTTGACGAGATTACTGATGACTTAATTGCTCTTGCCAACCAAACTAGATTTCAAAAAGACTTGTCTACCATTCAAACTATACTATCCTTAACTTTTGCAAAGGCTACTGATGAACCTCGTTGGTGTAAGATGTACGCAGCATTCTGTGCCAAGTTGATCTCTCAAGTCAGCAATGAAATCAAGGATATCGCTGCCGAAGAAAGAGGCGACGAAAAGGTTTACACTGGTGGTCCATTGGCTAGAAGAATCTTGTTAACTACCTGTCAAAGTGAATACGAAAAGGGATGGTCTGATAAATTGCCAACCAACGAGGATGGTTCTCCATTGGAACCAGAAATGATGTCTGATGAATATTATGCTATTGCTGCAGCCAAGAGAAGAGGTTTGGGTCTTGTCGAATTCATTGGTCACCTTTACAATGCACACTTGTTGAACGATCAAGTCATGTTTGTGTGCATTAGAGACGCATCTAGAAAGGAAACCACCGAAGAAAACTTGGAAAACTTTGCCAAGTTGCTTAAGACTGTTGGTCCTAACTTGGATAGCGACGAAAGAAAGAGAGCTGTGGTCAACATGGCTTTCAAGAGAGTTGATGAAATCTTGAATGACAAGGAAAATCTGATCACCCTGAGAGCAAGATTCATGTTAATGGACTTGGTTGACTTGAGAGGGTCCAAGTGGCAATCTAGCAAGCAAGATGAAGGTCCAAAAACTTTGCAAGAAATTCACAGAGATGCTGAAATCCAAAAGATGGAAGAACAAAGATCTCAAAATGAAAAGAGACAAAAGAGACAAAATGACAGCAGATCAAACTCTACTAGAGGACAATCTGGCTGGAACAATAACTCTGGTAACTCTGGTAACCATCCACTCAGAAAAGTTGCATCTATGGCTAGCAGAGAGCAATCTCACAGAGAAGGTAGAAACTCTGGCAATGCATCCACCACCAGTTCCAGCCCTGCTGCAGAACTCCAAAGAGAAACCTCAAAGAGATCTGAATCCTCTCAGTACAACAGATTTGCTATGTTGGGAGACGAAGATTCCAATGAAAACGACGAAGCTGCTTCTTAATCATTGCTTTAGGCTATGACAAAGTTTCGTTCCTTCTTGCATATTAGAGTTTCTTTTCTTTGTAATATAGTAATTCAACTCTCCGTCTCTATATTTCACTTATATTCAATTGTTGATATAATGACAGTATTTTCAATATAATGATTTCTTAAACTTCGTCCTGTAGAACCGGTTTTTTAAACATTGCTGAGAAGCGTTTCCTTCGTCCTCCTGTTCGTTCTTCCAAGTCATCCCCTTCATTGCAGCCAAGGTTATCGGTTTCTTCATTATCGTGAGCTTCTGTTTCGAATTGGGCTGGGGCTGCACCCTCCGAGGCAATCTCGTCTGTTTCCGAGGGCAAAGCGTCTGAGCTTTTCTTGCGGTGTAGTTGAAAGTAATTCAGCCAATACTGCTTGTCAATTGGATGCATGGCCTCTGTCTTAGCATTTTCTGGATCGGTTTTGGGTTCAACGCACTGATTAGCTACATCCACATTTTCAACAATGGTTACTTTTTTGGACTTCCCAGAGTCTCGAGTACGATCGATAATAACCCCATTAAATCCAGCCACTTTTCCTTCTTTGATTTTGACCTCTTTCTCTGAGTCCGCTTTAGGTTTGACTTCTTCTCTCAAGTTGCTTCCCTTCGAGATTGGCACGTCTCTCGTTTGGCGCATTTTGTCTGTTAGACCATCCAATTTTGAACTTACCTTAGACAAAGAGAGTATATTTTTAAGCGGAATTGGGGACATTAGTGTGTCTTCGATCACTCTTGAATGGTCGGGGTGTGTACCCTCCCAAAAGAAGTTGTAAATGCTCTCATTATCTAACTCTTCATTTGACACTAAGGAATAGACAGACCTCAAAACTATATTATAGTTGAAGATAATTGCTTCAATAAAAAAAAAGGCTACTTTCAATAACAACTGTGCAATGGAAGAGCTTAAGTCTCGAATGTGGAATAAAACTATGATTTGGAATATTAAGAGCACAAGTACAACTCGGATAACAAAGTGCACGAAAACATTCCTTCCACCATTCGATAATTCCAGTACTTTTGAGCCCAATAAAGCTAAAACTTTTGATTTTGGTTTGGTTTTATATGTGTTTGAAGTCTCTTTTGATCCTTTACGCAGCTTATTTTGCCTTGGAGTCATGCTGTTGAATGCAATTGACGCTGGACTTGAAAGTTTTTTGCTGCAAAAAATTAATTAAAGCCAGAATTTACGCAAATTTGTTGCAAAAAAGTGCTGTAAATATACAAAAGGTGTATTAGTCTATAAAGTCATTAGTTCTGTAGGTAAATCGTAATCTATATCATAAATAATAGGTTTGCTAACCGCATGCAGTTTCTCATCAAGTTCGAATACCTGCTGAAGTGCATTGTCCAGGTAATCTATGTGCACATTTAAATCCAGTTGCTGATGTGGAGCTTTTAAGTTTGCAACATGGTACTCATTGAGCATGGCAAGCTGTTGAAGGATAGGCAGGTTTGACTTTTGCTGCCAGCAGACCCATTGCACAGAGGCTGAAAGTGCCTTTTCTGGTGCAATGTTCGATTGCTGCATTGCCAGGTACTGAGCAAGAAGAAACGAAGTCAGTGTGTCAAACTGCAGCACATACAAGGTCGAGAAAATAAGCAAGAGCCGCGTAATGAATAGTGGAGATTCACCCAGCTGTAGCAACTTGACAAGTAAAGTCTGTGGCAAAGACGATTTGTACTGGTCCGTATCTTCTGGGTCGTCCCAGCCAGTCTCGTCGTCAGACACTTGCATGTGCTGCAAACGTTCATCATTAAACTGTGTGTGTTTGAATGTATCCAACATAAGATCGTCGTCAGGTTGGTCTTCCATCCAAAGAGATTTGATAAAATGCTTGATCAATGGGATATTCTTGTAGTCTCTTATTCCCTTGTACTCTTTTGGTGCCAAGCTGCGAATGCACTCGTCTATCTTATCGAGATTCACTGAGTCAAACGTAGCAGCCACTAACTCTACCAAGTTGATTGCGCGTCTGGAGTCGCCCTCAGCGTACTCGATCAATCTGGTCATGCATGTGTGGTCCAAGGCAATTGGTGCTCTCCCGTTTCTCCGATTGTTCTCGTACGCGACCGCTCTTGCAGCCACCTGTTTGATTTCAGCGTCAGTATGGGCGTTCAACGTGAAAACCTGGCATCTCGACACAATGGCTTTGGTGATACGTCTTGGTTCTGTAGTGGCACCTATGAAAACGAAACTTCCGGCCTCCACAAACGGTAGCAAGAAGTCCTGTTGTATTCTTGTGAATCTGTGGATCTCGTCAATAAACACCGCAATTCGAAGGTAGTCCTTGGTACGTCGTACATTCTCTTTCTTAATGTGTGCGACTAGCTCCCTTAGCTCCCGAATGGTGGTTTCTATTGCTGAGAACTCCCTAAACTCGTAGTTGCACAGCTTTGTCATGATCTTAGCGAGGGTGGTCTTTCCAACTCCAGGAGGCCCCATGAGAAGCATCAGGGGCAAATAACCTAGCCGTAAGTAGCTTGTAATGAGCCCATTCTCTGGTCCAACTAAGTGTGACTGACCTATGTAGTTCTCCAACAGCGTAGGTCGTATAGCAGTGGCAAGAGGAATAGACATGAACATAAAGCTGAAAGCGTTACGCGCCTACGTTTTTTTTTTGTTGCATTGTTGCAAGCATGAGATCAAAAGTGAGTAGGATAACGATTCCCGGTGAATCTTTGTATTATTCTATATTCTTATTAAATTAACTATACAAAAGTCATCAGTAATTGTCTATTGTTTTCTTCTCTTTGAATTGTCCACTGAATGGGGACTACTGACGCCGCTGGTAGTTGACAACCTGCGCTTCTTTAAAACACTTTTAGGATCTTCATTATCAGGCAGAGGCAGGCCCGCGCTGCCCTTGAGGGAAGCAAACTGCTGTTGCTGCTGCTGGGCTTGGGCTTGGGCTTGGGCCTGGGCGACCTGAGCAGCTTGGGCTTGTGCCTGTGCCTGATGTTGAGTCATGAGCAATTCAATTGCTCGAGTGGGAGAATTAATATTGTTTACCATCGAAAAGCCCATGAGCAGGCGTAATTGGGACATGACATCACTAACTTTAAGCAAACGCATAGCGTTGTCACTGATCCCAGAGCTGGAGGCGCTGCGAAGTGCCTCGCTAGAAAGATACAAATTTTTAAGGAAACTATCAGCGTTGTTTGAGTTTGTTGCCTCTTTATGGCTTCTCCATTTTCGGTCCAAACTGGCAAAGCTGATAGAGCCCTGGTAATGCAAGCAATGACAGTCGATCCAGTCGATTCTCAAGTCACGGTTCATCAATAACTTGACATTCCCATTCAAGTTTGCGGTCAGGCCGTCCAGAAAGAGGTAATGCATCAGCAACCGCGAGATGATAAAGATGCTTCCGTTGTTTAACACTTGGAACTTGAGTCCTGGTAAGGCCACGGTACAGCGCACCATGCCCGTGCTCTGGAAATTTGCAGCGAGCACTCGAGGAGCGGTAGCGGAGTTGATTTCAAATTGGCGTGCTGCGTCGTTTGGCGGCGAGTTGTTGAAGGTGTAGATGGCAGCGTCCTTTGCGTCTTCGCTGTCCTTCAAGTCGTCACCTGGATTCGGCAAGGTGGGTGCTATGGTGAATCTAACGACGGAATTTGGAAGGAAATAGGCTTGTACTACACGTCTCCAGTACTCCAAGTTGGATAAGTTCTCAACAGACTCGTTGGAAATCTGCTCAATCATGTCTAATATTCTCATGACGCCCGAGTTTCCCAAGTTTCTCTTGAGCAAGCGAGCGTTTATGTCATTTTGGAGCTGTTCCTGTTCCAGGACCTTTGCCATTTGCGGGTTGAGGATGGGGCCCGCTGCTCCGGCAGCGGCGCCGTGGCCAGGAGTCGCGCCCGCGGCGGCAGCGACAGCGGGAGCCGCACCCTGAGGCGCCACGCCAGCCACGACTGCACCGGCGGCGCCAGGTCCCGAGGAGGAGGCGCCAGAAATGGAGCCAGGGTTGGAATGCGATGGGTTGGATGGAGGTGCACCGGGGCCCTTGGCAGTATTGGAAATAGGCTTCTTCTGTAAATTATTAGGAATCTTCTGGCCAGGCAATTGCGCTGGAGGAGTTTGGTTGTTGGGTTTGTTTTGTACATTGGGTTGACCGTTGGGAGCTAATCTAGCTTGGGTCTGGGGAGTCTGCTGATGCTGAGGTGTTTGTTGCTGTTGTTGCAGACCCATGACATGGTTTCCATTGTTCGGTACCGAGGTGCCATTCATCTTGTTCATTTGCCCTCCGGCCATTTGCATCATGTTCTGCGGACCTTGTCCCGGCTGGTTGGGGTTTTGCATTGGAAAAGGTTGGCTCTGGTGCCTCATCTGGGGAGTGTGGCCCTGGGACCCACCCGAACTGGACGCTGCGTTGGGCAACGGAGCCGAGTTGGGTGCCGCCATCATAAACTGTCCATTGGGCCCTTTTTGTTGTTGTATTCCTTGGGCATTCATCTGCTGCATGGTGTTGGCTCGCTGCATGTTGGGTCTCTGCAATTGTTGTTGTTGCTGTTGTTGCTGTTGCTGCTGCTGCTGCAACTGCTGCTGTTGTGCCAATAACTGCTGGTGGTTCATCTGCTGCTGTTGTTGTTGTTGCTGCTGCTGTTGTATTTGGTGCTGTGGTAGACCGTTCATCGGTGGACTCATGGCTCCAGCCCCATTAGGGTTGCCGTTCATTAGCCTTTGCTGCTGTTGCTGCTGCTGCTGTTGATTAGCTGCCGCCGCCGCTGCAAACATGGCAGAGTTTTGATTGAACATTTGCTGGTTCTGTTGTTGAGGATTCTGAGTTTGGTTCTGCTGTTGTGGGTTCTGCTGTTGCTGAGGGTTCGGCTGATTCTGTAGTAATGCGTTGTTGAAACCTTGATTTTGGATTAGGGCAGCTGTCATCGCCTGCTGGTTGTTTAACCCGGCCATATTCATGCCCATGTTCATCATATTTAGGTTTCCATTCATCGAAACCTTCTGTCTCTCTACGGGAACTTTGAAATATTTAAAGTTTTAGAGACCAAAAAAAAAAAAAAAAATGGCGGTCGTTGATATAAACTCTAGCTTACGTTTTGTGTTCCCACGAAAGGTATCGTAACTAAAACCCAATACAATCTTCGTTCAGGCCAGACGCGCGCTGATGAACTTAAACCTTCTTCGGGGTCATTTCAACCTACTCTTATCTACATTTCGTGAATAAGCTACTACTAGCTTTTGCATTTCTAGAGCTTACTTTATATTTTACTTAGGATCTCTACTCCCTATTTTGATTGTTCTTTATGTGCATTTCGCACATTTCTTTTTTTTTTTTTTTTAGTGTGTGAAAGCATCCCAGTACCCCGTAGTACAGCAACTTGAAGAGAGAGTTGCCAGAAACTGAAGTAGTGCAGAATTATATGTGACCTACAGGATGGGCCGGCGTTAGCAAGAGAAAAGTCAGAGGTTGTTATGTGAGAGTGAGGGGAGGCAATTAATTACGCAGATAGAGACGTGAGGTGAGGGGGGTAGTGGGTTTCTCCTTTGCCCAAGTCTTGGGGACCAAAGGGTGAAGGAAAACATACGGGACACTTTATCAAGCCCAACTCCCTATTTGGGAATTGAAAGTTAGGGGTTATTACTCTGTGAAAAGGCACGAAGGGTTATCAAGTGTCATTTTCACACCCTGACGTGAATTCAACAATGTATTTTCTTTTGTGTTTCCGGCTGCACTTGGGGCGAGCCAGACAGGAGCACAGAGAACGGCCGGGCACTTGGAGAACGGTTAATGTGTCTTCCAACGTCTGTGTTTAGTGTAGCACGAGCAGGATTTTTCCTGCTTTTCCTCTTCACCAAGTGCATAACCTTAAATACGCACTCCCCAAAGGATTATCTTGCATTAAGACGTCCGCCCTTGCTCGTAACCGCAATCTAAATCAGCTTTCTCCGGACACCACGAACAGCAGTTTCGGGCGGACCTGTGATTGGTAGACACCTTCGAGGTGCGTATCACAGGCCTCTTCTCTTCGCGGTGGGTGTTGTTTTCTCAGCTCTGCCGTCGTTTCCTTGAGATGCCGCTCTGCACTGTATTTTTGACAGATGCTTGACAGGCATATCGCAAAGCACAGCATTTGTGAACTTGTGGTGCTGGATTCCAGTACAACTAGTCAGCACTAATGCATGGTACGCAAAATATCAAGAGATCTACTGCTCGTCTACGCCAAATTATTTGCTTACTAGACAAAGAACGCTTTGGTTTTAGTTAGCCATGTTAATAAGAAACTCTGCGGTCTCTATAATTTCGCGGAAGTAGGGGCGCTCCTTGGGTTTGAAGCGATTTGAGGGATATTTAATAACTTCCGCTTCCCTGTCACGCCGACTTACTATTTCGCGAGACGTCTGGACGCTTCTGGAGCTTGTCTATCCCTTTTGGCTTCTCGCAATCGCTGGAATGCTCATGGTGCGCCGGCATTTTGTGTGTGTCACTTTAAAATGCTTGTCCTCCGAATGCTTCTACATTCCGCTAACTTGCTTAGCGGAGAATCCCTGCGTGACTCCAGTGTAGTGTGCAAAGCGTGAGAGCCGGAAAATCCAGGCATGTGCTCCTGTGGTGGCCAGTGGCTGCAAAGTGGGGCTCACGAGGGAAAGTGTGAGACTTACGCTGAGCTGCTCAAATATGCCGCTCTTTGAGTACTGGTGTTCCCTCGTACTCCCACTTACTTACAAGATCCTGACTCTCCCTTTGCTGCTCCTAAATTTCTCCTTGTTCACTCCCACACTGAGTTGCGCTATCCGGTCGGCTAATCTGGTAACTGATTGCGGCTGTCACGTTGACTGCGAACGAACTCAGCACATCTTTCGATAAGCTGCGTTCTTTACAGTTGATAAGATATCACCGATATCTCAGTTAATTCCATGATACAGAGTTCAAAATGCATCACCTGTTGCGTCTGGGATTAAATGTTCGCAACTGGTTGCAATCCGAGTGGTGTTGCGATAAGCAATTGTTACCCTCTGTGCGCATTTAAGATCCGCTATCTTTGAGCCCGAAAGTTGGAACCGGCACCTTTCGTCTTTTTTACGACAAAGTGGCACTATCGTCATTGTTAGTACGAAGAGGCACTTTTCAAGTGTCACAGTCTTTGTGGGGGTTGTGACTTGGAGCATTTAATGTGTCAACCATCATGTTGGTTGTTGCAGCCACTCTTGCGGCGAATTATACTTGCACTCCCATCTCTGGGTTCCTACTCAATTTACATTTGTACCTTGTATTCTCCTACTACCTTCGTATCTGCCTAATCAGTAAATGCAACAATACTATTCCCATTCAATGTGGTTGTGTTGCTGATGTACCGTATCAAACCAACGTGTGAAAGATACGGTCTTCTTGACTTATCCACCTTCGTGGCTACAGAGTCACCATCTCCATTCTGAGGACCTCTGGTCTTAGTAGCTCTTCTCTTTAACAACTTGTTAACTGTGTCTTTCTTTTCTTCTTCCAACTGCTTGTTTTTGAAATCCTCACGCTTTCTGGCACTTTCTGCTTTTCTAAGAGCGATAGCTTCTTCGGATTCCTTCGTCTTTCTCTTTTTCTTAGAGTTCGAAAGCTCCAACAACTCGTGGTTCTCGGATGCCTCCGCTTCTTGATCTTCCAAAAATCTTGCTCTTTGTCTTTCTGTCATCTTAGAGAGATCTGGATTAGCGTGCGGATCGTATTCAGCCTCTTCATCGGTCAAAAGCAACTCTGCGTCTATCTCGGTGGCAGGGATCCGCCTTTCGTGTCTTCCGCGTTTCGAAGTTTGAGCTGTTGCTGTGGGTGTACTACTTTCATCCTCTTCGTCATCCTCGTCTTCATCATCTTCCTCGTAGTATGTCAATTGACGCTTTCTGGTTTCTCTGCTTGTAGTTGGGAGGGTTTTAATCTTTGTTGGTGCCTTCTTCTTTGCTGGGCTCAACTTGAGGGTAAGCTTCTTTGGCGCTTTAACGTGATAGTCGTCATCGTCGTCATCATCCCTCAATTCTAAATCTTCATCCATTTCGTCCGGATCTTCAATCTTGTAGTTGTCTTCGTCCTCTGAAAGAGGAATCTCGTCATCATCATCTTCTTCCACTCCCATCTCAGCAAGTTCTTCATCTAAGTCAGCGTCGCTCAATTCTGATGATACATCTTGGCTGACTGCTCCTGACGCTGGAGTTCCTTCGTCGTCATAGTAAGACATGGTTGTTGATATTGGAAAATAGATTTTTGCGCTACCAAAATCCTCACCAAAGAAAGTAGTACCAACTACCATTACCAGCATCACGAAAAGACATAGCATGCGTATCCAAGTGGCGGTCCGCGTACTTAAAATCAAGATTACGATAGTTGCAACTTGCTTGATATCTAAAATACTAAGGCTACCGAAGTTTTCATGCGTTTTTCAGTAGAGTCAACTCTACTAATGGCCGCAAAAAAGCAGCACAAGCGTAAAAATCGATTCTAAGCCAGCAAAACCCACAAGGAACTGCACCAATCTCGTTAAAAGTCACTTACGCTACATTTCACGCATGTAAACATGAATTTCATTACCATATTGTCGTAAAAAACTATATCTGGCCACTCATAAATAACCCCTTTATGCTTCTAACTTCATCTCTTGCCTCTAAGGTCAAACTCTTCTTTCTCTTAATGCCATTGATTTCAATTTCTCTGTATATAAAGGGGGTCCCACTTGGGAATAGAATCAAATCCACCTTGTTCTGGAATTCCTTCAAGGCAAATGTCGATAAACTGTAGTGAGGTATTTCAATTGTCAGGTACGCCGTACATTCTGAGAGCTTTTCGGAAAGCTTAGTCAATTTACCGACAAGCTTACCCTGGACGAGCTTATCTTCTTCGTCAGAGGATGTATTACTCAGAGCTTCGGTCTGTACAATTGCATCGGCGTATAGCTTACCGTTTCTGTTTATGGCGACAATAGGAATCTGACTCACTCTACCAATTAAATTGAGATAGCAATCTCTGAGCTTGTGTCTAAAATGCTCCAACACTTCGAATCTTCTGTTAGCGGTGGTTTCCAACAAGGGTTTAATCACTAAATGTGCAATCACATATGCTAGTGTGATCGCAAAGGCAGAACCGCGACATAGTTTGAATAAATATATGGCAAGACGAGACTGTCTTTTTTTACCAGCAAGAAGAAACAGTGTAGGGTCGTACGCCGTCTCTGGGATAGTCAACACAGGAGGAATCATGAAGTCTTGTGGAGAGTAAAGTAAATTTTCCCCACTATGAAATCAAACCCTCGGCCAGCAGTCACGTGAGCATCTTTATGAGGGTGTTAAGCTATGTCTATCAATTCTATACGTGCTATTTACAAGAATTTAATCAATCCAATCCCCCGGGGTTTGGACATATGGTTTGCGTATTTGTCTATCCTTCCTTTTCTTTGAGAATTTCTTATAATAACCGTGGTTATTATTGCTGTCAAATTTAATTTTGCCATCGGTTGTAGTGAACTGGCTGCCATACTTTGTGGTTGAGATTGGAGCTTGGAGTGAGGATATATCAGTTAGCTGGACCGTTTTCGCATACAGCTGTTTCTTCTGAATATGCGTCTGTTCATTTTTTATCGATTCTCTCAACAATTTCTTCTCTTCTTTACGCTGAGCCATTCTTTTCAATAATGCTTCTTCCTCTGTTTCGTTAGGAACCCAATTTGATTTAAGGATTCTCCGTATAGCTTCGGGCGATATGTTGTAATATGAGGCTAAGTCGATGGTTTTCAAGTTGGGCATCTGCAGAACTAAGTTCCTGATATCACTCATCTGCTGTCTGGAGATCTTCTTGGTAGGGTTCCATTTGCCGTATCTCTTGAGAAGCGCATTTTCTCTCTTCTCCCACTCTGGCTTTTCAAATGGGACTGCGTGTTGGTCCTTTTCTTTCAACCTTCGTATAAATCGTTCCTGTTTCGATTCTTTTTTGGCTTCTTTGGGTTGTGGGTCTTTCTTGGAAACTGGAAGCTCATCTGATGTAACGCTAGAATTGTTTTCTAATAGTAGGGGTCTAGAAAATGACAACAACCTAACAGGCAGCATATGCCTTATAATATTTGGAGATGCCACACTCCGCACACTTCGCCACATCAAATCGTTACTATGAAATGTGAGTATTGGAGGAAAAAGTGACCTTGTTCAAATCAACTGGATCTACAATCCTCATCTGCTTGAAGATTTTGTCGCGCACTGTAAGGTTGTAGGACATTTTCCAAAAAAAAAAAATAATAATACACCAAATCATCAATACACGTTTGATACTATGATTACTGACGATCAATTGAACACCATTGCCTTGACTTTTGGTATTGCCAGTATGGTTTTGATTTTGGTTTACCATGCTATTTCTACAAACTTGAACAAATTGAAGAATTAGCGGGAAATGCAGAAGAAAAGAGTAAAAGGAAAATTCATTAGTCGGGAGGAGAAATCAATGAATGCATGGTTACAGGCGTGAAGAGAGGCCAATTTTTATTTTATAAAACAGAAAGGCACATCATATTATCGGTCGATTGCGTAGAACGTGAATTGTCCTGGTTGTACGATGATATTTATGTATAATAGACCAGATACCATAGAATTGAGAACTGTAGACAACGAGAACAAATTGGCCGCTAGTTGGCAAAATAATGTGACAAATAAATTCCTGGAACTACAAGCAAGTTCACCAGCACTTCCAACTCACTCGAACATCTCAAGATAACAGTAAGCGTAGAACTGATAAGCGGATAAGGAGTGTGCCATTCACAGGCACCTAAAATTAACCCGGGTTTTTGACAGCGAACACTTTGACACGTGATGTTTATCACAGTCACAGTTTTTGAACATCACAAAAATTTCATCCGCTGAATCCCATAAACCGCCCGCCTTTTAAAGACCAGCATTCCTGAGATCACGCTTAAAAATTCAACAAATCAAGTTTGTGGATAGCAAATTGGAAAGATATCTTGTATCTATTAGTACGGCCGATAAGCAATAATTACTTTTCTTGATTATTGGTACTAGAATTCAGCCTGCTTTAAACCACCCCCTTTTAAAACATTTAATTCAGCAGGAAAAGGAAAAAGAACAACACACGAAATGGAAACTGGATCTAAGGATGTGTCGATGGTGGATGTATCGTCAGTGAATGATGGCGATTCCAAGCTACCACCAAGAAGAAAATCGACTTTAATTTTGACGGATGATATGGATAGAATGAACATAGATGAAGTGAACACTCAGCAACACCCACCGCCCCAACAAGACAACGACCAACAAGCACAACTGCAACAAGCACAGCTGCAACTGCAACTGCAACTGCAACAAGCACAACTGTCACAGCAAACACAGGACGCCCTTCTAGATCCCTCATTAAACGTTCCTGTCGACATCAAGTGGGTCCAAGGCGGAGAGAAAGTTTACGTGACTGGTTCATTTACCGGATGGCGGAAGATGATTGGGTTGAACAAGCAACAAGATGACTCCTTTTTGATCACCTTGGGATTACCTGTAGGAACTCACCGTTTCCGTTTTGTTGTGGATAACGAATTACGATTCTCCGATTTCTTACCCACAGCTACAGATCAAATGGGGAATTTTGTTAACTACGTAGAAGTTACTCCTGAGCATGTTTTACAAGCACATCCTGAAGCATCATTACAACTTAATGATGAACTGCAACAACTGCAAGCGCAACCACTGCAGCAAACAGCACTGTCGCTGGTCTCGGAACAGAAACAAGAACAACCGAAGGAACAGCAATCCAAGTCCGAAGTGCCTCGTTCCAAGTCTACCTTGTCGCGTAACGGTAGATCCGATCTGATGTGGGGATTGATTAATGATGATGATGACATGGGTGGGGGTTACTCAAGGTACCATGACGATGTAGATGCAAGCACAGACGGAGTTAGAAAGTTCAACTACATAAACGACATTCCTCCTATCTTCACAGACCCCAAGGTGATGGAGCAATACTACGAGGCCATTGACAAACAGGCCAAGCAACCTAATGTGCAACCTCAAGCTTGGTTGCACCCTCCTCAATTGCCTCCTCATTTGGAAAACGTGATTTTGAACAACTTCAATTCCATGGACAAGGATAATAATGCTGGGGCTTTACCAATTCCAAATCACGTTGTCTTGAATCATTTGGCCACCACCAGTATCAAGCATAACACCTTGGCCGTGGCTTCCATCGTGAGATACAAGAGAAAGTATGTCACTCAAGTTTTGTACGCCCCTTTGCAACAGTAATTAGCATTGAAAAGTTTGTAGGCAACAGAATAGACTGTTGACCTTGCTAGTTTTTATAGAGTATGTTATGTGATACTGTAGATATTGCCAATTGCTGCAATTCTTGCACGCAACCATGTACAAAAGGAGGGCGCAGATCTTGAGATTTTCGAAAACGGTACGACGATTGAGCATATTGCAATTAAGCGTCCAACTCAATGGAACTTGATCGAACTCTATGAACTCAATGGACTTTGATTGAACTCAAATGCTGATCATATATCTGTTGTGAGAAGTAGCGTAAGTTCTACTTTGACGAGATGTATGAGCACTCCTTCGTGTTAGAGCAATGCTTCAATTTGGCAATCACTAGCTCAGTCACTAACAATTCTATTCTGCACACTTGGCACCAAAACATTGCGTCAATTCCAGTTTCAGTTCAAAGATGGCTGCGTTATTGGTGTTGCTGCTGCATCGTCTAGTTTGTACTAACCTCGTGGTTGTTGTGTGGGGGGTAACGAATGAGGTTGCGTGCGCGTATCCACGTTTTTGCGCCCAGCAGTCGCATTTGGTAGAAAATGTGGAGAAGCGTTGTTGAGAGAAAGATCGCTCTCAGGTACAACACGTTTTACGATCTACTTTAGACCATTGTGGTCCGGTGGTTGAGCCACCTTCTACAAAAGAGTCTCACAGTACTTTAATTGGGCTAGCTAGACTAGTAGTTGTCATCGTTGTTACCGTAGCTGTCACCACCTCTACCGCCTCTGGAGTTACCAGAGCCACCGTAAGAGTCGTCGTTGTTACCAGAACCGTAAGAGTCAGAGTTACCTCTGGAGTTACCAGAGCCACCGTAGGAGTCGTTGTTACCGGAACCGTAGGAGTCAGAGTTACCGGAACCGTAAGAGTCATTACCTCTGGAGTTACCAGAGCCACCGTAGGAGTCGTTGTTACCGGAACCGTAGGAGTCAGAGTTACCGGAACCGTAAGAGTCATTACCTCTGGAGTTACCAGAGCCACCGTAGGAGTCGTTGTTACCGGAACCGTAGGAGTCAGAGTTACCAGAACCACCGAAACCAGAGTTACCAGAGTTACCGGAACCGTAGGAGTCGTCGTTACCGTAACCACCCTTGTTACCTCTGGAGTTACCAGAACCGTAGGAGTCGGAGTTACCAGAACCGTAGGAGTCGCTGTTACCAGATCCGTAGGAGTCGTTGTTACCAGAACCGTAGGAGTCGCTGTTACCAGAGTTTCCGTAGGAATCGTCGTTGTTGTTGTTCTTCTTGTCGTGGTCCTTACCGAGTCCGAATACCATTGTGAATTGAGTAGTTATAAAAGTTTTGGTAGAGTCAATTCTGGGGTAAAGTGGGCTCCTTTTATAGTGCAGATGGTGCTACCACGAGGTAAAAAGTCATTTTTCATTGACAAATTCCACGGTTAGTTGCATTGTCCGCATAATTACTCCCTAATTCCAAATGCAATTGTCTATTTGAAAGGAACATGCAGGGTGTTTCTGTATGCCACAATTTACACACTTAAAAAGAAAAGACAGGCTGTAATCCGCACCGCCGCCCTTTGCCTCTTAAGGGTATAACCTGTGGAGTAATGCCACTGTAAACAGGATCCCACATAAGAGCAACCTTTACACAATGGATTCAAAATATGGACGATATTTCGCTCAATTAAAAGGGGCATTGCTTCTCAATGCCTCATTTCCTTGCTCATTTTTCAAGGCCTTGTTTCACCCAGATGATTTTGTGTAGCGGTACCTAAACCTTCCATAGAACAATGTAAAACTATTAAGGACACATCTTTGTTGTTGACTGGAGGATATAATTCGCTCGTCTCACTTTATTTTGCACACGTTCTGGAATTCTCCTCGCTTCTGTTACATCATCTATTGCATCACTGCGTAATGCCCTGGGTGCAATTGTGTGTTCTGCATCCCTGGTTACTATTGGAGAATCTAAGTTGGGGGGCTTCCGATTCTTCTACTACACCTAGCAAATTTCATTTGCCCGTTCAACTGCCCGATTTCCCCGCAACTTTGTGGAACACCGGCTGCGAACAATCCATCCAGCTTCACTCTTCGTCTCAACGTAAAATGCATATGTCATACATGGCACAAGAAGGAATTTAGATGTAGGATGGCATATAGTGCCTGGTGGGTCATTCTTACCTCTAATTAGGCGTGTTTGTTGCGATGATCAAAAACGATACTTCTCAAAGGGGGCAAATTCGTTTCATCTGAGGATAGCAATTCTCAAGAATTTGTTGCTTACAAGATGAAATCGTGCTTTGCCTTGCTTGTGATGGCAACAACGCGTAGACGACGTAATACGAGGTGTATGTGACGACACAATTGACTCCTCTCCGTAATCTACTTGATTATAATTGATTGATTGATCGTACGACAGCGGCTATATCATCTATGCCTCTGAGAAAGTTGGCTCTTTTTACTTGCTCATTCAAACTTCAATCTGCAATTGACTGTGGTCATTCCTTATCATCACCAGCAACTCAATTAGTTTATACGCAATCTAGGCATCCATGATCTCATAGTGCTCCAGCGTCAACATTCGTAACCCACGTTGACAATTTTTTTTGCAAAATTGTTGCAAAAATTCCAGAAAATGCTGCGAACTTATGAAGTCATTGTGAGTGCTGCCGCTTCAGGGCCACCGCACGAATGTGTTAACAGATGAGCTAGTATGATGCAAGAGAGTTCCTTATTTGACACATATAGTAACCACTGACGTCATTCCTAAAAATACATACTCTGTTGAGCTTTTCTAGAATTGCACACCAAGGTAAAGGGTCTTATCACAATGTTAACCCTCCCGATACTGAATGTATCTCACTTCTTGTAGCGTTCCGATATGCAATAACAAATGTGTTTAGAATCTTGAGAATCGGTATTCACTAGGTTCTACCTAGTGACGTATATCTAACAAACCTATGCTTGTTGTATCGCATTGCAAACAAGATTACTTTAGTCATAAATAGCAGCCTACAATCTCGATTCTGTTACTCTATTAGGTATTTAATGGTTTCTATCAGCAGTACGAGGCTTTGCACGGAGAATGTTGTCGACCCTCAACAACACTTCTGCAGCTTCGGCAGCCGAAGAAACAACCGCCTTCTTTAACTTATATGATTCAACAATTCCCAACTCTCTCATGTCGGCAACTACACCTCTGTTCAAATCCAAACCAGAAGTGGTGATACCATTGTAGATGGCCGATCTCAACTTAGAGACCAAGTCCGAGGAGTCAAAACCAGCGTTGTCAGCCAAAATAGTTGGCAATTGTCTCAAAGCTCTAGCAAAGGCTTCAATAGCCAAGGACTTCTTGCCGGTTTCGTTGGCTGCAATTTGGTCAACAGCTTTGGACATCACCATTTCAGCACAGCCTCCACCCAAGCAGGTTTTGGTTTCTCTTGTTGTTTGTGACAAGACAGACAAGGCGTCATGCAAAGATCTTTCCGCCTCATCCAAACCATGTTCGGTGGCACCTCTCAAAACTATAGTACATGCTCTACCTTCGGCGACACCAGAGAACTTAATGAAGTTGTCTTCACCAATCAAAATCTCTTCAATGGTGTCACAGTGTCCTAACTTGACCTTCTCTGGGTGGTCAAAAGTAGAAACAACCTCACCACCAGTCACTAAGGACAATCTCTCGATACCATCGAAATCGGCATGCTCGATGGAATTTATCTTGTTGTCAGTGAACAATTGTTCTGGGTAGTCGTAGATTAATTGTCTGTTGATGAAGACGTTAATGTCGAACTTCTTGATTTTTTCAACCTTGTTCTTCATCTTAACCTTTTCAGCCTTTTCTAATTCAGCCAACTTGGCAGTGGAGTCAACCTTGAACTTGGCACCAAAAATCTTAACTTTGTCGGTGTCCATAGAGGTGTTGGCAATCAAGATCTTGGCGTTGGTGATCTTCTTAGGTTGGTTGATACCAAACTTCTTTTCTAATATAAACCCTTCGTCCAAAAACGAATCTGCCAATTTCCCACCAGCCTTCTTTATAATTTGGATATTGTTCAAGTTGGTAGAACCCTTCAATCTCAAAATAGCATCAACGGCCAAGTTTGCAAACAATTCCTTGTCTTGGGACAAAATCTTGGATGAAAGAGTGGTCTTTGCTATATTAATCAAATCCTTACGGAATGCTTCTTCATTTTTAGAGTTGTCAACGCTGGTCTTAGTCAATGCATCAACAGCAACGTTACGAGCTATTCTGAACCCTTCAATGATGGTTTGTGGATGAATCTTCTTCTCAATCAACTTTTCGGCTTCTCTCAATAACTCTGCGCTGAAAACAGTGACAGAGGTGGTACCGTCTCCAACTTCGTTGTCTTGGACGTTAGAAAGGTTGACAAGCACTTTGGCGGCTGGATTGTCAAATGGAATGGATTTCAAGATGGTGGCACCATCATTGGTGATCATGGCCTTATCAGGGTCGGTGGAACTTTGCAACAACTTATCCATCCCCTTAGGCCCCAAGGTGGACTTAACCAAATCACCAACGGCAATGGCACCAACAAATGCAGACATACGTGCATTTTCAGCCCTTTCTTCTGTGGCTTGATCGCCAAAGATTTGAACAGACATGCTTGGTTTTATTGTACCTTTGATCTCAGCTTGTACGTGTTGGAAAAAAATTCGCGGTCGTGCGAGGGCAAATTATAGACGCGGATGTTTGGTTGCAAATACTGGAGGCAAGCAATTAAGACGGTAGGGATCTCTTGGGTTTTACCGTGAGCAGTTCATGTGTAAATGCTAAATAGCTTGCAGAGTAGTTACCTCCTCAAATAAGGAAATTAACAAACTAGAGAAGTTGTGGGTGCTGGATGCAGAAACATGTCCCATTCAAGAGATCTGTTCCAGCCCAACTAGAAGAAGTGGTAACTAGCAGGAACTGTCCATCCTAGAGTCAATAAAACCACGCCTTAACCTATTTGGACTAATTTAGACCCCTCAACCCGTCCAGGAAGTCAGCATCTTCTTTTGTTGGTCGCTCAATCTCCCCTCCGTTACCCCATTTTTTTTCCCTTGCCTTTCCATCATCTGAGCCTGGAGCATGAAAGCGAGAAAGTCCCGTGACGCCAAAAAAATGGCAAATAAAAATTTACCTATATAAGCTTACCAGGTGTCATTAGAGTTGCCAAAGAAGTTTTAGTTCAACTTCTATTCAAATACCATATTTCACTGTTTTAAAATTGCAGTACATTTATGATTTAAAGAACGAAGTCTAAATTATCCAGAACAATTCGAAATTGCACATATCCCGAAATTTTTCACATCGACTGACGTGAAACAATCTTAAATTCTACCATGTCAAGACACACAATCACATCAGCTACTTCGTACAGCAACTTTCCAAGTCAAGTAGATGGCGCAAAGCTGGGTTCCACATCTTCAGAAGTTCCAAGTGACCCAAACGTTGTGATACCTACACACCCTAATGACTATGAGTCTATGTTCAAAAAGCTAGATGTCCAGGAAACAGGAGAAATTACGTTACGTGACTTTAAGCAGGCCTTGAAAACAATCAACCATCCTGTTGTGCACAATCAGGAATTAATTGCCAAGGTTTTCAACGCATTTGACTCCAACCATGACAAGGTCATTGATTTCGCAGACTTCAAAAAGTACTTGACCCAGACCGATGACCAGATCTTAAAGGGTTTTCTCAAGATTGACCAAGACAACGATGGAAAATTAAACAAGGCCGATTTCGTGCATTACTTGAGGAAATCACTCAATTTAAAACCTACAGATTACGACATTGACTTGCTCTTCAAGCAAATTGACTTTAAGAATGATGGATACATAACGTACGACGAATTTAGAGAGTTTTTGATTTTGATGCCTCGTTTGGATGGTTCCAGAATCAGAACTGCATTTAATTTTATCATTGAAGAATTAGACGTTTCTTCCGATGGTGATGTTACCTTGATTAACCAATTTCTCAATGGGTTTGGGTTCTTTTTGGCCGGAGGATTGGCCGGTGTCGTCTCAAGAACCTGTACTGCTCCGTTTGACAGAATCAAGGTGTTTTTGATTGCCAGAACCGATCTTTCTTCCACAGCATTGCATTCCAAAAGGGAAATCGCCAAACAAATAAAAAGTGGCGCTTCCAAGCAAGCCATTGATGCGGCCCGCAAGAAGTTAATCCACGAATTGGGCGTGGAATCGGCTGCTGCTGCTGCCGCAGACCACCCTAAAACAATCAGATCGCCTTTGATCCAGGCCGCAAGAACTTTGTGGAAGCAGGGTGGAATCAAATCATTCTACGTTGGGAATGGTCTTAATGTGCTCAAGGTGTTCCCTGAATCTGCCATCAAGTTTGGTTCTTTTGAAGCCACGAAAAGGTTTTTGGCTCGTATGGAGGGTATTGATGACACCACCAAGCTTTCCAAACCCTCAACATATCTTGCAGGTGGTATTGGTGGTGTGGTGTCGCAAATGTGCGTTTACCCTATTGATACCTTAAAGTTTAGATTGCAATGCTCCAACTTGGACTCTTCCTTAAAGGGTAACATGTTGCTCTTGAGAACGGCCCAAGACATGTTCCAGGAAGGAGGATTCCGTATTTTCTACCGTGGGTTACTTGTTGGTACAAGTGGTATTTTCCCATACGCTGCGTTGGACTTGGGTACCTTCTCAACTATCAAGAACTGGTTGATAAGGAGAGAAAGTAAGCGCAGTGGTATTCGCGAGGAGGACGTGAAACTCTCCAACATGATAGTGTTAACCTTGGGTGCTCTTTCCGGGTCCTTTGGTGCTACTGTCGTCTACCCACTCAACTTGTTGAGAACGAGATTGCAAGCCCAAGGGACCTTTGCACATCCTTACACATACACCGGTTTCAGGGACGTCTTCCAGCAGACCGTCAAACGCGAAGGTGTACCTGGCTTATTTAAGGGGTTAGTACCTAATCTCGCAAAGGTTGCACCAGCGGTGTCAATCTCCTATTTCATGTACGAGAACCTCAAGGTTTTGTTTGGTTTAAACTCCGGAGTCTAAATATTCATTAAAAATGTCAAAATTCAATAGAATCAAACTGACTTCTCCAATTGGCTTGATAGTTGATGGAGTCGGTTCTCCTTCTACTCTCACCCATTTAGAATTCACCAAATTTATAGATGCATCCAATTCAACGACTAGTTTAAAGAACAACGAATCGCCTTCGGTCTGTATTCTTCGTAGTTCATTCACATGTGCGTACAATATAGAGCTAAATTGCGCGTACACTTCTGCCCAAGTAACGCCTGGCAAGTCGATGTGCGCTGAAGTGTCGGCTCTTGAGTTCTTGGCTACGGTCCTACCCAAGCTTAGCACCAAGTCATTAAAATGCAACACATGTCGTACCCTGATTTTGCCACTGGACTCATCTATAATGCATATCGATAACTGGTTTACTTTCGAGCCCTCCGTTTGGTGCCCAATAAGCAAGTCTATGAAGTCCTCAACAGATTCATCAATATACTTGTTTAACAGCGGACTTCGATTCTTGTATACTACCACATTAAAGGACTTTTGTGTGTCATATATCTGGCGGTCGTAGATGTTATGATAGTACAATACCTGATTTATCCATACTCCCACGAATTCCTTCAAAGTGTTCAAGATATTCTGGCTCGTTAGTGGTAGCTGCAGCATGAATTATAAGAACGCGTCCCTGCTACACTTTTTTTTTTTTTACAGCCAAAATATGACTATCAAGAATATAGATATCAAAGATATCTCCAAGTTATCTTCGGGCCAGGTTATCATAGACCTCAAGTCTATAGCAAAGGAGCTCGTTGAGAATGCGATTGACGCCGGAAGCACTAAAATCGACTTAACTTTCCACAATCATGGGCTAGATCAAATTGTCGTGCAAGATAACGGGAAGGGGATTGATCCAGCGGACTTTGAGTCTGTATGTTTGAGAAGTCACACGTCTAAAATAGAGAAATTCGATGACTTGGAGTCAATTGATACGCTCGGGTTCAGAGGCGAAGCGTTAAACTCGATCTGTTCGGTGAGCTCTTTGAAAATAGTTACAAGTCACGACTACCCCAGAGTTTACCAACTTGAGTTTGACCTGTTGGGAAAACTTACGAAACAAGAAAAACGACCTCCAACAGAACTTTCTACCAATGGAACTAAGCTCATTATTCTGGGCTTGTTCAGTTCTCTCCCTGTCAGACACAAGAACTTTGAAAAGAACGCTAAGAAAGAGTTTAACAAAGCCATCAATTTACTCATACAATATTTGATAATCTACCCAGGTATTAAATTTAGCATAGCAAATGTGGTTAACAAGAAGAAGCAGGTGATATTCACCACTAAGGGTGGAGCAAAGAATTCGATCTTAGATACCATGCTAACTATATTTGGTACACTGGCAACTAGAGGATTGCTTCCACTATCGTTAGACATAACCGACGAGATCAAAGCAGAAGGTTTTGTATCCAACTTTTCATTTGGTTTCGGTAGGAATATGAAGGATAGGCAGTTTGTATACGTTAATCTGCGTCCAATTGTTTTTAAAAAGCTTTCCAAAATAATTAATGAAGTGTTTCAAACTTTCAATCATGTGCAATACCCGACATTTATAATTGATTTGAAAATTAACCCTGAGATATTAGACTTAAACTTGCTTCCTGACAAGTCTATGGTGTTTATTCACGATGAGGCCAGGATTTTAGCAAACGTGAGAGAAAAGTTGGTGGAGTACTTTGAGTCTCAGGAGAATTATGTGTACCCGAAGAGTGAGATGACTGGAGAGACACAAGCGAGGAAAGATTCCGTACGAGTTTCTGCTGATGATTCTGCATTGGAAAATGTGATAGATAGTTATAAGCTGAGCGTTGCAGACGAGTCGACGAGCGATGCGAGAGACCAAACCATGTTGGACACACCTGAAGTGCTCGGAGACTTAGAAATCACTGAAATCACTATACCTGCAGTTGATCAAAACAACGACCAAAGTCTAGATGACGAGGTCGGCGTTCCTAGTTTGTTTGTGCGAGATGACGAAGAAGAGGTCCCTGAGGCTAGAAGTATTCCTAAAATGGTTTCACCAGATGAGAATGAGAATACAGATGTAAGTAGAAGAAGCAAAAGGAACTCAAGAATTACAGAACAGCAGAGCATTGATGTCGAGGAGGAAGTTACGGTGGACGATGAACTGGACGATGAAGTGGGCGATGAAGTAGACGACGCAGAGTACGGTGAAGGGGAAGATGCAGATGCAAACACAAAAGCTAATCGTGGCAAGCAAGTAGTGCAAAGGGAACAGGTTGAGGAAGCACATGAAAGCATATTGGTATCAGATGTTGAAGTTGAAGTACTTGAAAGTAGCAAGACACCAAACACAGAGAAAGCAGGCAAATTGTCTCAAATTGAAGAGACACCTGAGCAGGGTGAGGAAGATGAGCACGTCTGCCATCATGACCACGGCGAAATGCACTCTTCACCCGTTACTGTTCTCAACCACCGTGGAGTGAAAAGAACCTTCACTACGCAAAGCAGCCTTGACGGATTTATAAACAGACTGGATGTCGAAGGACACGATAACTACGGGAAAAACTTCTTTCCAGCCGAAGATACTCTGAGTCAGATTCAAGTGAAAATTGGGGACAAAGACGTTGAAGTCAAGAAGGTGAAGATTGAGCCAATTCACAATTTAACCCGAAGCATTTCGTCTAGCGACATATCCACGACGGATCCCGCAAAATTCCACAGAGACCAAAAGAAGCAGATCAAGCTCGACGACATTGCGCTGAAAGATCAAGAAGCACTATTATCGCAGTACATCATCTCGCGGGCGGACTTTGAAAAGATGGAGATCATTGGGCAATTCAACATGGGATTCATTTTGGTGAAGAAAACGGAAGCAGAGCAAACCAACATTTTCATTGTGGACCAGCACGCGAGCGACGAAAAGGCCAACTTTGAGAAACTCAACCAGGAGTTTGAGATCAAGTACCAAAGGTTGATTGCACCAATAAAGCTTGAACTTAATGTTATTGAGCGAAACTTGGTGCAAGAGCACGAGGAGGTGCTTATGAAGAACGGATTTATGATTGAGGAGCACCACGAAGAGGAAAAGGAAGACTATATGAGCCTCGTGACGCTCCCCACATACAAAAACATCACGTTCACGGAGGAGGATTTCTACGAGTTGTTGGATTTGATTTCAAATCAGCCGTACAACAAATCAGTCAAGTTGGGGAAGATACGAGCCATTCTTGCGATGAAGGCGTGCAGGAAAAGCATCATGATAGGGAAGCAGCTCAACCGCAAGATCATGAAGAACGTTGTTCACAACCTCAGCCAGCTCAACAAACCGTGGAACTGCCCACACGGGCGGCCCACGATGAGGCACCTCAGTGAATTGAACTGGAAAACAAACTTGCTCGACTACAACTTGTCGTAGCCAAGATCGTATGATGGGTGTACATGCACCTTTTGGCTGCTGAGCAAAACGAGTCACAAAATGCACCCCAACTAATTTATGTCACGTGGCGCCTTGTTTTACCTCGGTCTTTACGTCGATAGAGACAGAAAGTATCTAGGTTCAAAATAGGTTACTAACCATTGCCAAAGAAGCCAAAAGCTAGACCAATTAGCATTTTGGATGTGAAGGAAAAAGAAATTGGAAACAAGAGATTTAAACTTAAACGTAGCTACTAATTGTGCTTAGCGACAATTGTGGGATGTGGAGAGGCGTAGTCATCGGCGGATATCCCCACTGGGAATGTGTAGCCTTGTATCTGCCAGATTGTTCGATTTACAGGAAGCCTGCACGTGCAAATAATAAAAATGAAATTCTTGACGTCAAACAATTTTAAGAAAGAAGACGCAAAAAAGAGTTTGAGAAAGTAGAGAACAACATTAGGGGAAAAATTAACCTTATTGAATTCCAAACAGAAATTAGAGAATAGAAGGGCAAGAGTCACGATGTCTTCGTCTCCGATTAGAGAGAGGAAGAGTAGGCGGACTCACAAGAATTCAAGAGACGGTAAGTACCGGTGGTCTGACGCCGGCGTCGGCCGTTTTTTTTCTTCTTTTAACCGGATATCTGAATACTAACTAGAGAATAGGATGTCCAAACTGCAAGGCCAAGCGTATCAAATGTTCGGAGGAGTTGCCGCAGTGTAGAAACTGTGAGCTTAAAGATTATAGATGTGGATATTTGGACTTCCCCAGGGAGAAGTTAGACATCATTCGCAAGAAGAATGAAAAGAAGGAGAGGGAACGCATGCTTTATCGGAAGCAGATACCGGATACTGCCCAGTATCCGTACCAGCCGCCGATGATTCAACCGCAGGTACCGTTGCAGCCTCCGATGGTTGTACCTGTTGTGCCTATGAACATGGCGCACACCCCTGACTACTATCAATCCATGATAATGCAAGGCTCGCAGATGGCAGCACTGCTTCCACCGCAACAACAACAACACCAGCAAGTGCAGCACATTCAGCACCAGCCACAGCCCCAGCAGCAGCAGCACTTGCCCCAGAGCCAGCAGGGCCTGCATATCCACCAGCATATGGGACACCAAGGGCCGCACTTGGGGCACATTCAACATGTAGGCCACGCCCAACAATTCCAGCACTTGTCCAACTCTTCACTTCAATCATCACCACCAGGGTCCAGCGTGCACTTGGCGCCACATACAAACAGCCAGGTTAATTACTATCGCCAGGGACCGCCACAGAGATTTCCTACAGTGCCTCAATTCAACCAATTCAATTCTGACTTCCAAAACCAAAATAGAGATTCAAAAAACCAACCTATAGACATTTTCTCAGCAGTGACCCCCATCAAGCAGGAGCCCTTGAGCTCGGCCTTCTTCACCACGAGAGACGATATGCGTAGTGCCTTGTACAAGGATGCATTTGTTAGATTGCGCATGGAGATTCCCGATCAGGGCATGCTGCCAGACAATTCGGCACCAGTCTTCCCCCTGAACTATAGCATTCTGGACAACCAAGAGGTTCCAGACCCAATCGACAGCATTGAAATGAGTAGCTTTGAGCAATCCAAGTTGACCTTTGACATACACGCCAAGACTGCCAGTCACCACAACCTGTTGAGCGAAGATCTCAAGGCCAAGGAAGACCAGCACGACCAGCGCGAGAACCTGGAGTACGCCAGAATCACAGAGGAGAACTTGGAATTCTCGCCCTACAACAACTACAAGATCTTTCTCCCGAGATCGCCGCCAACGGTCAAGATTGGAAAGCCGTTGCCGGGCGCCAAAATCGCCCCCGTCACCTTCCACAGAACAACAGACAATAGAGACTTGAGGAACCATTTCCTCCACAGGTACCTCCACACATACAAAAACAACTTTAAGGAAATGAACTCGCAGGAGTACAAGCTTTTATACGCGCCCGTTTGGCGCAGAATCAACGACCACCACTTTTGGAGATCTGTCTTTAACCAGACCATTGTTCTCAATGTTTACTTTTCATTCTTCATGGACAGGGCCATCAGTGTGTTGTTGAAAAACTGTAACATTATGTTAACTGGATTAGAAAATGTTAATAACCAAGACAAGAGGAATATCAAGCTGTTGTGGTCCTCCTTCACCAAGCACGACTTGGACGTGTTGACCAAAAAGTCCTACCTATACTACGGCTTGTTTATGAGGGACTTGAGAGAGTCGATTAACGACATCAACATTGAATACCCAACAAAGATATCTTTGTATGGTGCATGGACCACATTCTTGCATGCCAGTGCGTCCCTCCCCACGTTGATGTTGATGTACAGCGGAAGTGCGTCATTGTTGGAGAAGATCTATGCAGACACAGAAAAGACGCAAGACTTGGGGTTCTCGTTAATTTTGGCCGAGCATGACTTTAACGATCTGTGCAACTGGTCCTTGGTCCCCGACTATCCGTTCCACGTCATGAATGAACTCTACGAGCAGTTGATGACCTTCAAGTACTTCTTGATCAACAACAACGACTTGGCTAACAGCTCAAACGAGTTGTTCTTGCGTGAGTTTTTGGACTTGGAAAACTTTTTGAAGAACTTGATCGATAAGGTGCATCCTGAGTTGGTTGCGATCAATGAGCACTTTACAGCCAAACACAATATTCAAGACTCCACTAACAGCATCAAGTTCACCCTGATCACCTTGTTGTTCAACTTTGTTGTTTCCTGGTTCAAGATCTTTCCCAGTGAGTGCTACTCTCCGTCCTCAGGCATGAACCCGCTCAAGAAAACCCTCTACTTGTTCTACCTCGCCGTCGGTAAGTCCATTCTGCAGGTATACCCACCTATCAGGTCCTTGTTGATGATTGACACCGTGCATGTGATGATCCCAAGAGTTGATTTTGAGCTGAGCATCTACAAGATCCACCCGCAGGACGTGAACGACGTGCTGGAGCACTACCTGTTCCTTTGCAGCTTGTCTCAGAAGTTGATTCGTATTATCCGGTTTTTCAATTGCCGTCTGGAGTTGATTGCGCACCACCTTTGCTCCAAGAGTGTATTGTTGCAGAAGAATGAGCTGTGCTACGTGCAAGGTGAAGACGTCACTGGCGACCACGACACCTTGCCGCTCCCATTGCAAACTTACAAGGACATTGTTCAGGTCAAGCCCACGAAAATGAGCTTCAACGAACTCATGATAACCGACTTTAGTAAGCATATCAAGATGGAGAATTACCCATTATTGGGCAATTTGCATTATGATGTCGATGAAAACTCTCGCGAAAAATTGCACTCGCTCATCCAGGAAGAAATTGTGAGCCGCGCATCCAGAAAGAGAACAGACCAAGTCTCTGCCCACGCCGGTGCTGCTGGTACAGCGCCCGACCCTGGAATTGGCTTCTTGGCAGTCTCACCTGGTGGCGGAAGCAGCTCAACTTCCACTCCAGGCTCCAACCAACCGCTGTCTGGAGACGGATCTCTCTCTTACTCTGAGAGTTCTTCCTCCTCGCAGTCGTTCCTGAATGTGTCTGATTTCAACTATGAGAGCGGGCTTTTAAATGGAGATTTCAACGCTTTGGAAGCTATTAAGTTCTACACTTTGAACCGCCAATCTTCTTACCATCCATATGAAAAGGATATCGAAGAGTATAGATTGAGAACAGAAAACTTCAAGCGCTCCAGAAAGGTTATTGGTGCAAGTGTGGCCAAATAGAGAGAGCAACAGAAGATCTTAGCAGCGAACAGTAACAAATGTGAAATAGCTTTGGGAATACAGAATCACAGGTTTCTACACACAGCGTATCCAAGTATTAGGAACGACCAGTACAGGTTTGGGAAAACTACAGAATCACACGCATCTTGTTCTTAAAGTTCTTATGTAATAAATATCAAATAGTCCAAGAAGGCAATATTTTTAGGTAATCATAATCTTTATGATTACCTTCCATACCAAAACTTAAAGCTCTCAAGTAAATGAACCCACCTATGATCAAGGCATAGGAAATCAGGTATATCAAGTATGTGGCATATCTGTGCATACGTTTGTAAACCAAAGTTTCCAAGACGAAGCCAGAAACAAAAATGGCAAAATATAATGCAGGAACGTAGTGATGAACGTACTTCACTCTTCCCATAATGATGAAAGGAAAGTAGTGCAAAAACCATCCTAAGAAGGGAAGAATACCTTGGGCCAACAAGGTGTTCCAATTAGAGTCAAATACATGGTAGCGCACAATTTGTCTTTGCCATGCGATTGAAAGGATGAATGCATAGATTACAAAGATCCCCACGGCCAATGTCGAGAACCAGGTAATGAATGGATGGCCAATTAAAAAGTACTTGACGTCGTCTGTTGCCCAGCCGCACATTCTCAAACCAGAATGCAAGATGGGCCACTCCCACCATTCGGAGCTCAATGCGTCAAACTTGTTTGGGTCTGGAATCAAGGCGTTGTTGGAAGCCATCATCCCGTAATTAAGCAAAATGAACTCCTTCATAAATTTCGGTTTCGGTGGAACATAGTCCTTTTCTGGTTGTGGGATCATGCTGTTCTTGTGGTCTTCGACGTTCCACCATGTGCTCTTGTCGTTGGAAAAGAATGAGTTTTTGCAGATAACTTCTCCCTGTTGGAACCCCCAGGATGGAAGGGAGTACCCACTAGTGGCAAGGTAGCATCCCAATACCTTGTGTCTAAGTCTGAAGTTGGTGGATATTGGGTGAATGTCTTGGTCGTCTTCGTTGCCGAAATCCGGCGATGGTGATCTTTCTTGTGTTTGCACCTCGACAACCCATTCGTCCTTGTCGTCACTGTACTCAAGACTTGCGTAGCAAGAGACTTCATAATGGCCCTTCAGCTTTGGTGCTGCAATTGGATGTGAGTGCAACAAGGACCCAGTGGCCTTGTGCACCAACCGGATGGTGTCACCGTCTTTAACGAGAGTTTTGTAAACTGCATCCGGGTTGGTTGAGTTTTCCGAGGGCTCGTCAGTCGCATACCAGTCCTTTTCTGTAGACGTTTTCAAATCGAATTCCACTAAAAAGTCGTTATTATCGTCCTTGTACCCGTATGTGGTGATCTGCTGCTGTTGCGAACCTTCAGGGTAGTTGTGACCGTGAGAGTGAAGCAAGTTTGGCGACAACCCTTGCGAACGCAAAGTTACCAACGAGCCGTACGCAACGGAACGAGGACTGTTCTGAATGGTGTTTCCCTCCAAGGAAGCTTGAAGCAAGGTCGAAATCGACCCATCTCCAGGACCGGAGTGATTCAAGATGGTGAAATGAAGCTTGAAACAGGCGGCGTAAATTGCAAATGGAATGATAATTAAGGTCACAATTCTCACCAACCAGTGGTAAATGTATGTCTTCAAGTCAATGTCCTGGGTGGACACCAACTGGTAGGTTTTAATCAGTAGATCGTAGATAATGTAGAGACCAACCAATGCCGTGACAAAGAGACCGACCCACTTGACGGAACACACGCACCCTATGGCAATCCCTGTGATCACAAACCATTTGATCCCCTCTAATTTCAACAATGAGTTGGAAAGCCTTAATCTGTGGAGGTTAAGCAACCCGTAGTAGCTGAAGACAGTAAAGTATAATAGCATGGAGTCCAACAATATGAATTTAGACAAGGTCATCGAAAGCATTTCAAACACCACCAGCAAGGTGATGAACCATGTGGTGAACTGGCTGAATCCCGACGCAACACACGTCTTGTATGCAATGGGCGTGCAAAGAACCCCGAATGCACAATTGAACCATCTCATAAACACATAGTTCACGTCAGCTGGGTAGTCTGCTCCACTATCAAAGTCAAATTGCCCGTTGTAGCCTGCCAAGTAACCGGAGAGGCCGACAAGCAATTTTCCCAACGGCGGGTGAACATCAAAATAAAACTCGTGTCTCAAGTAGTAGGACCCAAACTTCCCAAAGTGTGCCTCGTCCCATATCACCTTGTTCAGCTTTGATATTCTCCAAAGCCTGACGAATGCACTTAGAAGCGTTAACGCAATTGGGTTCCAGTACTTCACAAACTTCGAGCTGGTGAAAAGGCCACTGGAGTCTTTGATCCTCAATGAATTCGTCTTGTCTATTATTTCATCAATGTCCTCGTTCAATCCATCTTCGTTGCTTAGTTCATGCCTTCTCCTGACATACCTCTCCTCCGTAGAATTGGCGTCAAAGGCAGACGTGTACTGGCCTGGTGGTCCACTCATGGTCGTTAACAAAAGCAAAAAATAGCGCACTTGAGTGAGACGGAAAAAGTACGGAGTTAAAAGCATATAAACCTACCCATTCCTATAAATATTTATCCTAAAAAATATATGTGTATATGCCTCTTAGGGCAAAGTAATGATTATGAACCTTTGTTTTTAGTTCATGTTAAATAACACTAACGCATCAAGCAAATTCGATTTTCCTCTTTAGTACTGATAATCTATTACCAATGCTAATGATGAATTTCTCCACGGTTAATTTATCTTCCGAGTCCAACTTGCTTTCATCGGAAATGTCTTCGTCTAGCAATGCTTCCAACATCCAGATGGCCGTGCTGTATGCCAACTCACAGCCCTTTAGATCTTCTTTGACTAGCTCGTTCACTGCAGCTGATCTGGACATTTCTAAGGCTCGGTCAAAGATCAACTTCTCCGCAACAACCTTTTGTTCAACAATCTCTTCAACTGTGGGGTCGATAGTGTGTTCTGCCAACTCTTTGGCAATGGCAGCGTTGGCATCCTCAAGCCTTAGCCTGACAAATTCGGCTCTTTCCAAGCTCTCATTGAACCGTTCTCTAATCCATTGAACCAATTCATTGATGCGAACAGTCACATGCGCTGGGTTGCTTGACTTGAAGCTTGATTTGTTGATGGATTCTTCTTCGTTTTGGTCATACCACCAGTCTCTGGCTATGGCCATGCCCTTGGCCAAAAGCGACAACGTCTTCACATAGAGCACCACACCCTCTTCACTGATGGTCTTGATCATCTTGGGTGACAATGCAATGTTTTGCTGCACTCCGTCGTCCATACCCTGCGATGAAGGTGGGCTCGGGATCAACTGGCTGAACTTGACATCAGCAAACAAATTGATTGCATGTGACTTTGTTGCTATCGATTCCAACTTGGCCAAGATGATCTCATCACTGGATAACAGCGACAGACCCAAGTCTTGATGCTCAAATGCCGCTACGGTGGATGACGTGGGGATGTTTAGCTTTTGCAATAACAAGTTGTTGGTGAAGTTGGGACTCGAAATTACCGTGGAAAATGTAGCTCCTTCTGCATTGCCTGCAGTGCTCAAAGCTAAATTCTCGTTTGCTTCCTCAACCGTTTGGTTGGAAACGTTATGGTTCGTGCCAAATAATCTATGTGACGCCAATCCAATGGCTTTGCTCAATGCATTGGAAGGCGAAATCGAAATCGAAATTCTTCTCTCAGACAAACTTGGACGTCCTCCTTGACTTCCAGTCGAATCTGATCTCTGTGAGTATCTCCGGTTTACAAGTCGATTCTCACCGGTAGATGAAGACAGTGAACGCCGCATGTTCTTGCTGTTGATAGCTACTGCACCGGCGCCTGCGTGTGCCAACTCATCAGCTATGGCATTAACTTCAACTGCTCGTTTTTCAATCACAACGTAGTCTTTCTCCAAAATAATATCATCCTTGTACTTGACAAGAGACTTGTTGTTCAGCAGGAGCGAATTCGACAAGGTTTCGGGTCCAGGACTGCTGTTGTTAATGATCCGTTTGATTTCTTCGTCTCTTGAGCTAGGTTTGCCAGAAGACTTAGCCCTATTCTTTTCAAACGGTTGTTCAGTGGATGACTTGGGAGAAGGATTGCTTACCGGGCTGACGGGAGAGAGTGGTTGCATCTCAATATTTGCTCTGCCTGCAGTTGCTGGTGACGGAGAAAGGCGATCCTTTTCCACAGGAGAAATATATTCACTAATGAACAAATTCTCATCCATTTCAAGGTTGCCTACTGGTTCATCCACACTTTGCAAGTTCTTCGTGACCAGTGGGTGACCGAAAAACTCAGGGAACGAAATTCTTTCAGCTGGCTTCAACTTCAAAAGAGCTCTAATAATGGACTTTAAGTCCTTTGGTACTTGGGCACTTGGAGGGAACTTGATGTTATCGTTAGCTTCTTCGATTTTCTTCATCAACTCAATGTGGTTTGAAGCTGTAAAAGGAGGCTTCCCAACAGTCATTTCGAATAACACAGCTCCAACAGACCACAAATCGGCCTTTGCGTTATACTTCTCGTATCTCAATATTTCAGGGGCCATGTATAAGGGAGAACCACACAAGGTTTCAGCCATGGAGGTTGAAGGCAAAACTCTTGCAAATCCAAAATCGGCAATTTTCAAAATTGGCAACTCCCTTAATCCAGCATAGTCCCTTCGTGAGAACTCGACCTCGTCTTGCACTGGAGGGGATAATAACAAGTTCTGAGGTTTAATATCCCTGTGTACCAAACTCCTTTCACGTAAAAATTGTAACGCGCTTGCCAACTGCTTGAGAAAGTGTGTCACGATAGTTTCGTTCAAACCATTGGAGTTTTCTGGCGAAGGATATCTCTTCAAAACCGATGCTATCACCGGGTGATGTTTGGCTAGTTGCAGTCTCTTTCTGATAAAATATGACAAATCTCCCATGGAACAATAGTCCATTACCAAATGGAAGTGCGTTGCAGTCTTATTGTAATCCAAGAGAGCAACGATATGAGGGTGATGCATGTTCTTCAAGATCGATATTTCGATTTCCAAGTTTTCAATCAACTTCTTGGAGTTCAACTTGGATTTGACCACAGATTTGATTGCAACAACTTCATGCGTCTTGTTGTTAACACACTTGTAAACTGTGGCAAATGACCCTTTCCCTATTTTGGGCCCGATGGTGTAGATCCCAATCTTGTCTGCATTCCTCCTGGCCTCAGCTGCGGTGGATTCGCTTGATATAGCAGACATCTGACTTCAACTGAATGGATGGCAATATGTTTGGGATAGGTACAAAAATTATTATTAATACGCTACTGTAGTGGATCACTCTTTAAGGAAAAAATGATGTGTTTGGTAGATAAGGTCAAAGTATGACTCAATGAATACACCACCAAATTCACGCAAACAGTATATTATGAAAGTTGTAGTTGATCCACAAGTATGGTAGCTCAATATTGAAGATCCCCTTGGAGTGGTGGACTCAAAAACACGTAAAAACTAAGTAAAGGGGTGTACCAAAACGTAGTCTAATGCAGTAATGCACAGTGTGTAGCGGGTGGAAATCCAGAAATGGTAGAAGATAGTACTTTTTACAGCTCAATGTATCTCACCAAGGAATCCCAGTGGCTATTGTTTGGGTTGGTTTAAGTTAAACAAGTTAAGCGGTAACGGAGGAGGGGAATCAAACTTAACTCCTGGTGACTGCAAGTGATGCGTAACAAATAAACCAGTTTGAGAGGAAGACAATTAAGAAGAACAATTGGGTCAATTAAACTCAGCTTTCTTTCTTAGTAGTAGTCAATAAGATTCTAGCGATGGACGTCAGGTGTCAGAATTAAGTTCGGATCAGGCAAAATACAATTGTTGTATGATAGGGATAAAAAGGATATTTAAAGTACAAGGAAGTCGTGCGCCGTTACGGCCAGGAAGATTGGAGATTTACAGATTAGCGGTTTTGCAGGTTAACTTGTTTTTTGCATGTTAGCTGATCTCACTCGTGCAGGACGGATTGCTATATGTATACGCATATAAATAGCTATCAGGTTTCATATCCCTAGATATTTTTGCACAGCCATGTTCGAGTCCTTAGTCGCAAATATATTGAATCGATTCTTAGGGTCGTATATCGAGAATTTTGATCCGAAGCAATTGAATATTGGAATCTGGAGCGGTGACGTTAAGTTAAAGAATTTAAAATTGAAAAATGGGTCATTAGACAAGTTCAATTTGCCATTAGATGCAAAGTTTGGTCATTTGGGTGAATTGACCTTACAAATCCCTTGGTCCAACTTGAAGGGAAAGCCTGTCAGAATTATCATTGAAGATGTTTACTTGCTTGTATCTCCGAAGTTAGCAGACAACTACGATGCGGAGGAGGAGAAGAGGAAAGAGTTGGAGGTCAAGAAAGAGCAATTGGAAGATTTGGACACAATCCAGCAGGCACAAGTTCAGAACCCCCAAATTGATTCCGATTTGTCTAAGGAGTCCTTTACTGAGTCATTGGTAACCAAGATTGTGGACAATTTACAGGTCACCATTAAGACAATCCATATCAGATACGAAGATGATTCGACATTGACCGAGGATCCTTATTCCGTAGGTATAACATTAAATGAGTTGTCTGCTGTTTCTACTGATAACTCTTGGATTCCTTCGTTTATCTCTATCACACAGGAGTTCACCAGAAAGTTGCTCACACTTAAAGACTTGAGTTGTTACATGAACACCGATTCGCAAAGCATTTTGGTTGAGGGAGAAAATGACCACGACCAACTACTTCAGAGATTTAAGGATAGTTTCTTTACTGATAGCAGCTCGTCTCTGGCTCAATATTTGTTGAAACCCGTATCAGGCGATGGTAAGATTATAGTGCACAAGACTGGTAGCACAAAAGATCACCCTCATATCAAAGCTGAGTTGTTCTTCCAAGAATTTGGCATAGAACTAGACTCACAGCAATATCGTGATATATTATGGACTGCTTCCAAGTTCCACTGGTACATCAAGACCCAGCGCTTCAGAAAGTTTAGGCCCAAGGTGACAGAAGCTGAGGATCCGAAGGCGTGGTTCCGATACGCTGCCAATTCGATTCTCGACGAAATACACGAGAAGAACTACAAATGGACTTGGGAGTACTTTAAGTCTAGGAGAGACCAAAGGCATGAGTACATTAAGCTCTACAAAACAAAGTTAACTTCCACCCTATCGGAAGAGGACCTTGCCACGTTTAACCAATTGGAAATAGACTTAGCTATCGAAGATATCAAGTTCTATAGGTCCTTGACTAGAGCCGAAATTAGAAAAGAAAAGAAAACTATCAAAACAAGCAACAACCAGGAGGCCAACTCTGGAGGATGGCTTGGCTATATTTGGGGCTCTTCCACACAGCCTGACCAACCAAAGGAAGAAGATCCTGATGATTTGGATTTCCTGCTTACTGACGACCAAAAGAAGGCTCTTTATGATGCAATTGACTATGACGAACATCAGAACTTGGTAGATTCCATTGATATCCCCCGAGATCGTGTTACTTTAGAAGTACAGGCGTCTTTGGAGAAGGGTGGCATTTCTATAAAAAAGAAGGACGAATCCAACTTGGCCGAAATAGTCTTTGAAGGATGTACTGCACAGCTCTTCCAGAGACCAGACTCGTTCCTCTCATTGTTCAAGTTGCAGGAATTTAGGGTGGAAGATGGTACTGGTACCACATTGTATAAGCATATTGTCAGCGTCAAGCAGTCGCACACAGAGTTGCATCACCAGGCAAAGGATCAGAAAGACAGCGAACCATTTTTCCAATTGTCTTATGAACACAATCCTTTGGACGAATCGGCAGATTCGATATTGTTTGGAAAGTTGAAAGCAATGACTATCTTTTACAATCCCAAGTTTATTGAAGAAGTGGCCAAGTTTTTCAAACCTCCTAAAATGCATCTTGACACCATTGGTGCGATCATGAATGCAGCAGAAGCAACCATGGAAGGAATTACAGAACAGACAAGATTAGGTTTACAGTATGCATTGGAAGAACACAAGACGATCAATGTTAAGATGGATCTTCAGGCACCTTTAATCATCTTGCCATTGAACCCTTCCAGTTTCAAATCTCCTGTTGCGATTTTAGATGCAGGTCATATCAGCATCATCAGTGACTTGGTCGATAAGGCCAAAATCGAAGAAATCAAGTCGAAGGAAAACTACTCTACAAGTGACTGGGAGCAATTGAACACCATGATGTATGATCAATTTAACTTACACTTGCAAGATGCTCAGTTTTTGGTGGGACCAAACATCAAAACCACTATGGAGCAACTCCATGCTGATGATAGACACAGACCATCTTTGATTCTCGATAAACTTAACATAAAGCTTTTGATGGGGATCTCTATTTTGCCAGAAGCATACAGGTTACCTAAATTCAAAATGGGAGGGGAGATACCGAAGATCAACGTTTCAATGAACGACTTCCAGTATAAGACTTTTATGCAAATCGTCGATGCTGCTATCCCAGATCTTGATAGCTTGGATAATGACGATGACAGTGTCTTCCTTGCCTATGGTCTGAATGCATTGTCGAGAGAAATAGGCAACTTTGAAGAATCCGTGGTTGAACTGAAGGGCAACCCAAGCGAAGCATCTAGTCAGCAAAGAATCTTTGAAGTGAGTTTGAATATTGGTTTAGTGAACTTTGCTATTACAAGATGTGTTGACGCAGTCACTTTGGAGGCAGAGCCATTGATTGACTTGGTAGGGAACTCACTCGACTTGTTGTTCTACAAGACCATGGGCGATATGCACTTGGATATGTCTTTGGTTGATATCAACTTGATCGACCACTTGGAAAGATCTGGAATTAAGGAATTTGAGAATATGATATCTTCCAACAGTTTCCAGCACGAGGGAGATAAGAAACAAGTGTTGAAGGTAGACTATTCACGTACACAGAGAATAGTTCCTTTCAATGGAAAGCAAATTGAAATCTTTGACCAGGACATTATAGTCGATATTGCCACAGTCAAGTTCGTTTTGTCTAGAAAATCGTTCCTTTCTACTTTGAATTTTATCATGAACACCTTTACGGACCCTAATGCTGAACCCACACCAGCAGATGAGTTGAAGCATAATGATGTGACCAAAGACCAGGCGCCTCAGAAGATTAACGTCGACGTCAAACTTGATAGCATAATCATGGTTCTTAATGAAGATGGCCTTAAGTTGGCTACTTTGCAGCTCAGTACCGCAAACTTTTTAGTGTTCTTGCTTCCTGAGCATATGGAGGTGACTGGTAAATTAGGCGCTTTGACTTTGCATGACGAAATCAACCAAGGATCACCAAGAGACTCGGTTATGAGAAATCTTATCAGCATGGAAGGTGACAACTTGCTTGAGTTCAAATATAAAACCTTTGATGCCGAAACCAATCAAAATCCGTACGACACTTTGATAGAGTTCAAGACTGGATCATTGACAATCAACTTTATCGAGAGCTCGCTCAATAGAATTATCGATTACTTGAGTCAATTCCTCAGGATGAAGGCTATTTATGACAGAGCAAGAGAGGCTGCTATTAATCAGGCATACCAGATTGACAATGCCAGTAAGATGAAGTTTGACTTGTTGATCCGTGCTCCAACCATCGTCTTTCCAAGATCGTTCAAGGGCCACCCCACTAAATTTGATCTTGTTACAGCCCATTTGGGTGAGCTATACGCATCTAATTCCTTTGTTACAGAAGACGATCTTATGAACAATAAGATTACTGCCGGAATTCGAAACGTTAGTTTATTTTCGAGCTTAAACTTTGTGAGTGGAATTGAACAGGTTTCTGAGATAGTCAATGGGTTAGATGTTACCTTCGATATCAATTACATGGAAGAGTACGTCAAAGGCGTTCCTACTTTCAAGGTGGTTGGAAAGACACCGGATATCAACCTTCACTTGAGTGAGTTGCAGTTGAATTACTTGTACAAGCTCTCTGATTCTGTTACTAAGGTGTTCAGCATCTCGGATGAGTCGTTGGATGATGTGGTTGAAGATGCTGAGAATGCAAACGCAGTGACAAAGCACAATAACTTGTCTAACAAGGATCCTAGTGATTCTGCTGCAGATGTCGAAGTCTCTGTATCCCAAATAATTCCTCCTGACCATAAGAAGGTTGATTTGCAATTTATTATCCCAAAGCTTTCCTTAACACTTTATAACAACACTTCTGGTATCGAAAAATTGGATTCCAAGACGTCTGTCTTGTTTAGCTTGAACAAGTTTGCAGTTAAATTGGATATGAATGAAGATAGCCACTTCTCATCTAGTATCAATGCCAAGTCTTTTACCGTTGAAGATGTTAGGCAAGGAATCAGCAGCAAATTCACCGAGATTATCCCCTCTATTAGGGGAGACAACGATCAGTTTATTGCGTCTATTAGCACAGATGGTCCAGTTGACAACAAGCATTTTACCGTGATCTTAAATGTCGACAACCCTAAAACCATTGTTGCTTTGGATCATGTCTTTGAAATGCAATCGTTCATGGTCAAGGCCTTCAAGGAAGATAATCCGATTATCAATTATGATGACGAGGACGATGAGGATGAAGAAGATGATGAAGAGGAAGCTGAAGGAAACGACGTTCAGAATGATTCTGAACATGGAGTATCCAAAAAGCTGGAAGTCTCTGATTCAGATACACCTATGGCTAGTTCTATAGGTTTTTCGATTAACATCAGTCAACCATCTATCCTGTTGTTAGAAGATCCAACTGACGAAAACACGCTTGCGCTCGTCTTTAAGATTGAGCAATTATTGTTGACTGACCAAAACATTACCTCAATTGCTGCAAACAATATTGGAATGTTCATGACTAGAATGAACACTACCGACAACTACCAGTACCGTCTTATTGACGATTTTTCTGTTTCTTTTGCTCACGACTCAAGGAATTCCAATGCCACCACGTTCTTGACCAACATTCAGGCATCTATTGACCCGGTATTGGTCAGAGTGTCTCTCAGAGATATCAGATTGGCCATAAAGATTGTCAACAAGGCATCCAGACTCTATAACGAAGCTCAAGGTATTACTGGAGCAGAAGCAGAGGACGAGTTTAAGTTCTCAGAAGACTTCAAGAAGAGGTTATCCCAGTATGCTCCAAGTATCTTGACGGATATGTCGTTCAAATCTGGTAACAAGGCGCCATCTCAATCCAACCAGGTCATTATAAAGGGAGAAGAATTCAATGCATCTATTGGTGGATTCAGATTTGTCTTGATTGGTGATGTTCATGAATTGCCTATTTTAGATTTGAATATCAAACCTTTTGAAGCTAGAGCGGTGAACTGGTCCACGGATCTCAGCGCTGAAGCCCATATTGAACATTATCTTAACATTTACAACTACTCTAAATCTACTTGGGAACCATTGATTGAACCATGGCCATTTGCTGTGTATGCATCCAAGACCATCACCCCTCAACCATCTATTGTTGTTGACGTTGTGTCAAGACAGCTTGCAGAGGTCACTATCACTTCCAGATCTTTGGCTTTGATTTCTCAAATCTTTGAATTGGTCAAGGAGGACCATGATTTGAAGCCTATGGGTAACGACAATCCGTATCTTATTATCAATGAGTCAGGATATGACATTGAGGTATGGGCAGATCATGCGCTGAAGTCCAACGAACGTACTTTGATCAAGAACAACACCAGCCTCTCTTGGTCTTTTGAAGATTGGAGAGAAATTCGTAAGAACTTGGACACAGATAACGCAGTTGGTATTTTGGGCGTGCGCTTTGTAAGTTCCCCATACGAAGAAGTGCACAAGATATCTGCCACCAGTGAAGGTGAAGAGTTATTCACTTTGTTCCCGGCTGTGAACAGTGTGCACAATCGACTTTCGAGTGACATCCAACTTCGTGAGGACAATGTCAAGACTATTTTACTTCGTTCCACTATTGTTTTGCAAAACGACACTGACGTTGAGATTGGAGTCCTGCTTTCTGGCTGTAAAGAAGAGATTTTTATCAAATCAACCGACTCCAGAGGGTTGCCAATTGATTATGTGTACAGTGGAAAGCTTAAAATAAGACCAGTTTTGGAAACATCTTCGTATGGATGGTCCACGGAAACCTTGTTTTGGAAGCTGTTGTTGAACGAAGCAACGTATTTGTCGTGTCCTTCAACCCAAGATGACACCAATTTCCACTTCCAAGCGGAAGCAGAGTATGATTCCACCGAGCCTTTGGCCAAGATTTACCCACACATGAAGATTGTTATTTCCTCGCCTCTTGAAATTGAAAACTTGTTGCCTTACGACGTCAACTACAGATTGTACGACAAGTATGTCAAGAAGGACTGGAATGGCAGCATCACCAAGGGTGGAAAGAGTATTGTCCACGTTGTGAACTTGAAGAACTTGTTGCTCTTGAGCGTTGAACCTAAGAATTGCGGGTACGGCAAGTCTGAATTCACAATCATCAACTGTCCAAAGAATACAGACTTCAAGAGAGAAGACACCTTCCTGTTGAGGCACGAGGATGGCCACGAACTCCAGTTGAAGGCACACTATGCCAAGAAGCAGCATGCCAAGTCCAGTCTTAAGGTTGCCATATACTCACCTTACGTCATTTTGAACCGTACGGGACAGAACATTACTATTTCAGAGAAACGCAATTATGTGAACGGAAACGCGGACAGAGACATTGCTCCGTTTATGTTCTCGTTTGAGAAATCAGAAGACAGGAGAAACAGAGCGTTGGTCAAGGTAGGCGACTCCAACTGGTCTGGTCCATTGAGTTTCGATGCCATTGGCCAGGTCACTGCCGTCGGTGTTCAGTTGCCTAACAGATCTAGGGAAATAAATTTTGGTATCGACATCACCGAAGGTGAAGGCAAGTACAACTTGACCAAGGTCGTTACGATTGCTCCTCGTTATGTGATCAGCAACAAGTTGGAAGAGGTTGTCCAGATATTGGAGAATGGCACAACCACTCAGACCGACCTTCAACCGAACATATTAACCCCATTATATGGGTTGAAGTGCACTGAAAAGAAGAGCTTTGTGTTGAAGTTTCCTCATTCTTCTAAAACCTGGTCCTCTCCTTTCACTTTAGACGACATTGGAAGGGTTTACGTGAAGGTATACAAAGAAAACATCGGACAAGTCTTGCTCCAGGTGAATATTTTGATCGAGAATGCCACGATATTCATCCAAATTGAGAATGCCAATAACCACTGGCCATTTTCGATTAGAAACTTCAGTGAGTCCGAGTTTTACATTTACCAAAGTAATCCTAACCTTAACGAGAACGGCGAGGTTGTCAAGAAGGACACACAGTATAAGCCAATTTATTACAAGATCCCACCCAAGAGTGTCATGCCGTATGCATACGACTATCCAAACGCAGTCATTAAAGAACTAGTGTTGAGGGCCCACGGCAGAGAGAGAGTCATTAACTTGCAAGAAATCGGGAACTTGAAGCCTTTCAGGTTGCCGCCAACAGACGATACAGAGGAGGCGATTGTTGATTTGAACGTTGTTGCAGACGGCCCTACTCAATCGTTGATCATCACCAACTACGATCCTGGTGTCAGTTTGTACAAGCTCCAAGAAAAGCTGTCGTCATCGACGCTGGTGGTGCAAAACTTTGAGGCTGCCGAGGAAGACGAAAACTACCACACCAAGATCATCACCAAGTTCGAGGGTTTTGGTATTTCTTTGATCAACACTCGTTCACAGGAGTTATGCTACATCACTTTGAGAGGGTTGGAGCTCAGGTACAACGAGTCCGACTTGTACCAAAACCTCTCACTCAAGTTGAAGTGGATCCAGATCGATAACCAGTTGTACGGTGGGATTTTCCCAATCGTGTTGTACCCTAGTGTCATTCCAAAGTCTGGAAAGGAAATGAACAACCATCCTTCATTTTCCGCCAGTGTTTGTAAGGTTAAGGACGACAGCCATGGAGTGTTGTTCTTGAAGTATGCCACCATGTTGTTGCAAGAGATGACGATTGAGATTGACGAGGACTTTTTGTTCGCGTTGTTGGACTTCACCAAGGTCCCAGGAGCAAGCTGGAACAAAGAGACTGTTGACAAGTTATGTGACTACAATTTGGCATTGCCCGAGCCAGAAACTCTTGCCAACTCGAGCGACGTTTATTTTGAAGCGTTGCATTTGCAGCCAATTCTGGCCAATTTGTCTTTTGTGAGAACCGAGCGGTTGAATGCCGAGGACAAGACATCCAACCAAAACGCCTTGAGTTTCTTCTTCAACGTGTTGACCATGGCCATAGGTAACATCAACGATGCACCCATCAAGCTCAACGCCTTGTTTTTGGAGAATTTGCGTGTGCCTATTCCTTTGTTGGTCGAGTGTGTGCAGACGCACTATGGCCAATCCTTCTTTTACCAGGTGCACAAGATCTTGGGATCGGCAGACTTTTTGGGAAACCCTGTTGGATTGTTTAACCACTTGTCATCTGGGTTCATGGATATCTTCTATGAGCCATACCAGGGGTTCATTATCAACGACAGACCACAAGAGTTGGGTATTGGTATAGCCAAGGGTGGTCTCAGTTTCTTGAAAAAGTCTGTTTTCGGGTTTTCCGACTCCATTTCCAAGGTCACTGGGTCTCTTGCCAAGGGATTGTCTGTGGTGACACTTGACAAGAAGTTCCAAGAGCGTCGTAGGCTCCAGCAAAGAAGAAACAAGCCAAAGCATGCCTTGTACGGAGTTGCTAGTGGGGCCAATTCTTTCTATGAGTCGCTTCTGTCTGGTTTCACAGGCATTGCCACTGCTCCTCTAGAGGGTGCGCAGGAAGAAGGGGCTGCAGGGTTCTTCAAGGGCCTTGGAAAGGGGATTGTTGGGTTACCTACCAAGACCGCCATTGGGTTTTTCGACTTGGCCTCCAACGTCAGTGAAGGAATCCGTAATACTACCACTGTTTTTGATGCCGAGGGTTTGGATAAGGTGAGACTTCCTCGTCACATCTCGTATGACGGAGTCGTTAGACCATTCTCGCAAAGAGAAGCTCAAGGTCGTTATTGGCTAGACGCTATTGATGGCGGTGTATATTACAACGAAAAGTACTTGGCGCACTTGCTATTGTCTGGAGAAGAAAAGGCGGTTATGGTGACCTTCAAGATGATGGTTTTGTTTGAAATTAACACATTGAAGTCCAAGTGGATCCTTCCATTTGACCAGGTCAAGTCTATTACTGTCGAGGCCACCGGTATCAGCATTGGACTCAAGAGAAGATCCGGACCGTTTATCCCAATCCCAGACAAGTCTAACAGAAACATCCTCTATAGAAACATCTCGATTGCTGTCGATGAGTTCAACAAACACTGTCAAGTGATGTTGTGAGTAATGAGAGGAGCGTATGATATGAAGTTGTTGATATGAAAATTGTATCATATCTGATATGAAATAATTGATTGATGTGAATATTGTCTCATATGAATATTGTTTGATAAAGTAATTGCTTCATATGATGTTTGAAATGAATATTGATATGAATATTGTTTGATATGAAGTAATGTATGCATTAATATGAGACTAATTATATGATGAGAGTGATACATTGTGAACACTCATTAAATGAAAGCGTTGGGTGTGTTTCCCTTGCGCAGTTTTAGAGAACCAAAGAATCTCTCTGCAGACTCTTGGTTGCAGCACTGCATTTTTAGCTTGGTTGCTGCTATGTACCCGTCTATAGTTTTAATTACAAGTTTGTTTTCGTGTATGTCAAAATCTCCTGGATCTGTAAGGCTGTATTGTCCGCAAGCAGGAAAAATGCCGTCGATATTCACTCTCTGGTGTTCGGAGATGGTCCTTTTCTTCTTGGTGATGTTGACATAGACACTTGTGTGCAAAGGACCCAAGCCTTTGTTGAGTGCTATGATGTCAGCGGCGGTGTGCGTATCCCACTTGATCTGGGCCAAAGATGAGGGTATTTTGGGTGCGTACGAGTGTGGGTATTGGGGCTGCACTCTTGCGGAGGACGCAAAGAGGTCCTTGTCGATGGTTTCCACCAACATTGAGGCACCAATGTCGCCGAGCTTGCTTGAAAGGCTGTCGAATCGGTCATCTTCCTGGATCGGAACAGGGTCGGACTGGAGTACTAACTCTCCTTTATCAAACTTGGTTGGATGTAATGTCTGCACAGTGCATCCGGTAAACTGATCTCCGTTTATAAGTGCATATTGTAGTGGTGAGGACCCTGAATACTTTGGAAGCAACGACGGGTGTATGTTCAAACCTCCGTATCTGCAGCTCTGGATAAACTGCGAAGGAATGAGAAGGCCAAAAGAAACAGCAATAGCCAAGTCGTATTGCTTTCCAAGGGCAAGAATGTCTTCTTTGTGTTCTACTCTGTATATTTCCATGTCGTTAGAGTGACTGCTTTGGAAAATTCCAATGGGAAGGTCAGTGAACTTCTTGCTCTGACGGCCTCTCGACTTGATGCTCCGGGTAATCACATCTAGCGTCTGGATCTTGGAAGGATTGGCCTGTTTGTACAGTAATAACTTATCGAGCGCCTTCACACTGAAGTTATCGCTTCCAAAATACGCGATCCGGAGGTTGCTTGTGCTGTATCTTCGTACCCATCCAACGGCTAGCATTGTTATAGCAAAAAACCGTTATGTTTATGTAACGCTTGAAAAACAAAAAAAAAATACAAGATAAACAATACAACGGAATGTCATACTACCAAGCCAACCCCAACAGTCTTGTGATAGAGTTGGCCAAGTTATTGAGGATCAAAGAGGTCGACGAGCCTACACTACAACTATGCATTAAGTTGTTGGACCAAGGAGTGGATCCAGAAACGCTTGCGCATCAAATTGTTGGGATAATTAACGAGACCAGATCGGTCCTCTAGAAGTCTATACGAATTATGCAAACCCACGCTTTCTTTTTTTCTTTTTACGCTGGGACGACTGGGATTGGGAAAGACTGAATCTTTGTGTTTGTGAATATGCTGGTTGCGAGTGTGCTAAGGACGACTGTGATGCAGAAGCTGGCTGCACCTGCGAGCTGTAGATGGCTCTTTTCCGAGGATTCTGCGACTGCGTTTTGCGCTGAGAGAGCTTAATTGTGGGTATCTGCGAGTCTGTGCGTTGCACGGTTGGTATTTCCTGTGTTTCGAGGGGTTCGTTCCACTCTCCAAGTAACGTCTGAACTTCGGCCGGTGCTGTTACAAGTGCAGAGGAGTACGCAGACTCAAGTTTGGCACCTAGATCGTGCGGGCGAGCTTTGACGAGGGCCGTCCCAAGCAAAAGCGCAGTTTGCTTGAGACTTGTCTCCGAATTTAACTTGGCTATGCCTGCGTTGTTATGGTAGATGGACTGGAGTGCCCGAAGGAGATCCTCGATCGATTTGAGTGACGCATCCTTGATGAACTTGTGCGAGTTCGAAAACGTTGACCCAATCAACGACGAGAGATTTATGTTATTGCTTGCGTAGTACTCGGAAAGCTGCTCGAGCATAGCATCCATGTCGCTCACATCCGAGATACTGGTTGGGACTTGGTCACATATGTCCAACAATGACGAGTGAGAGAGTGGTCCAACTTCAATCGCTGCAGGACCCTCGCCTAGCTTGTGCGCATAGTGCTGGATATCAGTTTCCGTTTGTGGTGCAAGTTTGCGCAGAGTGAGAATCGGAAGATAACGCTTGTACTTGGCGCTGGCACGCCTGTTGACCTTCTTGGCCTTAACCTCGAGCGGTTCGGCCACCACCTTGACGTCTGTTGCCGCATTGAACGAGATCTCCAAGTTGGTGCAGATCTCAAAGATTCCGTACTGGTGTACTGACATCTTTGTTATCACCACTTGGTGGAGCTGGCCGGTCGACCTCTTCCGCAAGTAGTATGGGTCTCGTAAACTGTGTGGTCTGTCATTTTGCAACCCAAAGTTGTATAGAAATATTAATGGGTGCAACTGCGAATATATCGCGCAGAGAAATACATCTCCATCTTTAACCACATGCAATTTCATTGTAGGATCTTGATCATCTAGGTAGTGCTTCCACGAGATAAGTCTCTCCAACCCGTTGGCTATGCGGAACCAGATGAGCTCTTTCAGCGTGAGTAGAAAGCAGTCCTCTGCGAAAACCACAATGTCCTGGATGTGCGACCATGTATTAGCAGAGGTCAATAAATTGGACGTATAGTTGTCGAACTTGGTGATCGATGACCTGCTGAACGCCAAAAACTCGTCCTTCTGCACCCACTCCACCTTTTTCCAGTGTGAAAGCTCAGACAAGTGCTTGATTGTTAAGTCTTTTTTGGTAATGTTCGCTACTTTCTTTTCGATGTTGTTGCGGCTGACCTTCCAGTGCGTGATGTTCCCCTTGATGTCTATGAGTAGCAAGACATTGGTGCTTCTGTCGAAACTCATGTCCGCTATATCGAAATTGGTGCTTTGGCTTGCGTGGATTTCCCCGAGGACGGTAAGCTCAAAGGTTCTCTCGATGGAGCACGCTATCACGTAGACGGTCTCGCTTGTTCTAACAAAAATGTACTGTATCAATGGATTGTGTAAGGCATTAAACGTTTCCACCTGCTTTATGGAAGTGCGTAGCTGGATCTGAAACGGTTTCTTAAATTGAGGTGCCATTACCTTGACTTCTAGTTCGGAGTCTACTAACGGCACGCTCGCATCTCGGATGCGTGATAAGTTCAAGGTGGTGCCCGAGTCTCCACTGACAAAGACTGCCACCCGATTCACAATAATATCTCGTTTGGTACGCAAATTAAACATGCTAAATAGCGACCCATACGTGGGATCGTATGCTGTTACAGACGATAGCACCTTGGACTCGTCAACAAACGAGTTGACAATCTCCGTAGGCACGTACACCTCATTGGGCTGCTTGGTCTTATGCTCATGGGTTGGGTTCTTGATTTCCATCTGTGGTGGTTGGAGCTGTCGCGAGGAGTTCAATACCTCGTGTATTATGATCCCACCATCCTTCTTCCTCGGAAACTCGATTCTCGGTGTCCCTCCATCTTCTTGGTCTATTATAATGCTACCGTTCCCGTTCACTCCGTAACTGCATCGTATACCCAAACCCACTTTATGAGGCCACATTATTCCTCAGTTATTCTGTTTTCAGTTGGGTAGGCGTTAATATACGCAGTTTATATCCAGCTCTGGTAGTTGGTTTCTTCTATGGCTTGTTTGATAAATATAAGATACAAAAATCATCTCAAATGCGCGCTACCAAAAGATCAATTTTGCAATCACCACTCGAGTTCAGTGATAGTACGTCACCGTGTGTGATAGCTACAGAAGAGGCTTTTCTGTATTTTGGAGTTACGTGGATCTACGGTTGATCCTCTTATGATATGAAGATATAAAGCCTACTCATCAAAAGGGTGTTAAGGGTGGGTGAAGGTGAATTCACCATATTTTACCTACGCAACACTGAAGTACGCATTAAGTCACGCTAGGTCGTCCACTAGTACCATGTATTGCAATCAAGTATCATGTACTGCAAACCAAACATATTTTGTGTCTGCTACCTCTTCTATCTCGCTCGCTGCTTTGGTAAGAGGTTTGCAGTCAACGCGCGCTACCAGGCGGTATATCCTCACAGTCGATTCGTCGGAAACTTTGACATAGGGAATACCAACCATACATTTTGTTCAGCAACGCAGAAACATTATGAAATTCCTATTGATATTTGCTTGGATAGCCTGTGTCTTTGGGCAATTCAAGTTTGATATTAATGACGGGGTGGTCGGAGACAACGCTCTGCAAGTTCCGTTTGAAGAGCTTGAGTTGAAGGACCAGTATCTGCAATTGTCCGACGATTCGTTACTCTGGGGTCCATATCGGTCCTCTTTGTATTTTGGAATCAGACCAAGAATCCCTCGTTCCTTGTTATCCGGACTTATGTGGTACCAGGTAAATGATTTCTCCGGAATCTCTAATGTTAGGCACTTTTATGAACAGCATGACAACATGAAGAAGGCTAACTGGGTCAGGTACGATCCAAGATTTGGAGGAAGACAAATTATAGACGACGATGACATTCATTCGAGGATTATCATTGATTTTGTCAAGAGTTCTGACGGTAAATCGTGGGGTGTCAAAGTGAAATCTAAACCGTACAAGGGATTTGAAAATACCAAGATTGCATTTGTCTGGTACTCCGGGTTAGAGGGTGAGTCTGTTAACAGAGACACAAGAACTGGGTACATTAACTTGGAAAACCCTAGGGATAGCCAAGGCTACTCAGGAAATGTCAAATTGCTTGGCCTTTCTGAAGAATTGGGTTACTTTGAGGTGGAGATCAACGATCCCACTAAGAATACTCATCCAGACGTTTCCAACATCATTGACCCCGAATTGGATCCTTCTAAGGCACACCACTACTCCTTGGCTGTACCGGATGACAATGTCTGGAAAGCCAGAGACATATTCATAATCATGTTGCAAGAGTCTGTGAATGATTTGATAAGTAAGTACGAGAGTATTCAGCATATTCCTCCATCACAAGCTTACATCTTACGTGATTTGCAAAACTTTGATGGAAATGTGCACTTTGTTCAAAAAGTATATCAAGGAGCAGCCGAGTTTGATGTCATCTTCAAGAGTGGTCAAACTCCAATCACTGAGCACATCACTTTTGACAACATTGCAGACAAGGTTAAAGCAGCCATCAATAAGTTTGATGAACGTTTTGAAAACAGTTTCCATGTGAATGCCCCATTTTCAAAGTCTAAAAAGTACACTGAGTTTTCTAAGGAAGCGCTCTCTGGCCTCTTGGGAGGGCTCAATTATGCCTACGGTCTGCACTTGGTTGATAGAGAAACGATTTTTGAAGATGACTCCTTTGAATCGTACCAGTTATCTGGGAAAGAGGAAGGACCCTTTGAGTTGTTCACACTTGTGCCCTCTCGTCCATTTTTCCCTCGTGGGTTCTTGTGGGATGAAGGGTTCCACTTGCTTCCACTTTTGCAGTATGACTCTGATCTTGTTTTGGAGATCATGAAGTCTTGGTTTAATTTGATTGACAAGGATGGTTGGGTTGGCCGTGAACAGATTTTGGGCCCTGAAGCCAGATCCCGTGTGCCTGAAGAATTCCAAGTCCAATCTCCGCAGATTGTCAACCCACCAACATTGATGCTTGCCTTTACATATTTATTAGACAACCTTCAGCAAGATGTCAACGCACCTGAAGAAATTAGCATCTTGTCCAAGGAGGATTTGGGTGGATTGATCTTGTCCAACCCAGACTTATTGCTTGAGTACGCTAAGGAAGTGTACCCTAAGTTAAAGGCGCACTATGAAATGTTCCGCAGAACTCAAAAGGGTTACGTGACTGAATTTGAGAGAGGTGACAACCTTGAGGCTTATCGCTGGAGAGGGCGGACTGTTTCACACAGTCTTGCTGCTGGTCTTGATGACTATCCTCGTGCCCTCCCAGCAGACATTGCAGAATTGAACGTAGATTTGCTCTCGTGGATGGGAGTCATGGCCAAGTCCGTTAAGAAGCTCGCGGAAATTTGCGATTACGAGGACGATTGGAAGGTCTTTGATGAGCAGGAAGTAAAAATAGCTGCTAACTTGCACAAGTTGCATTGGAGCGAAGACGACCAAGCCTTCTGTGATGTTTCGGTCGACGATGATGACGAAAACATCTTTGTCTGTCACAAGGGGTACGTATCCTTGTTCCCATTCTTGACTAAGATGCTCACCCCCAAAGAAACCGACAAAATTAAGGCTATTGTAGACTTGATTACTGACCCAGAGGAGCTCTGGTCAGACTACGGTATTAGGTCTCTCTCCAAGTCGGACGAATTGTACAGAACCGCCGAAAACTATTGGAGATCTCCAATCTGGTTAAACATCAACTACTTGGTTTTGGAAGGATTCCAGCACTATCATGGCCAAGTCAACGACAGAGACCTCAAAGAGAAGATTGAGAAGTACTACTCGAAGTTAAGAGTAAACATTGTAAAGAATGTGTTTGAAGAATGGGAAAGAACTGGGTTTATCTGGGAACAATACGACGATACCACTGGTCAAGCAAAGGGAGCAAAGAACTTTTTGGGCTGGTCCTCCACAGTCATTTTGATGATGAAGATGCCTGAATCCCTTTAGACTATTTTGATTTGGACGTTAAAAGATATACATATATATATATACAAGGTATATGAGTAACGTGTAGCTTGCGACGCTTTCTTTAGGAAGGCAAAATTTTTTGCAGCAATCCTATCCTAAATTTCCTACTGCTGCCTACAACAACACACATTTAAAAATATATTATGAATACAAGTAGTAAGAGGAAATATATGAGCTTTTATATAAAAAGTAAGATTCTAGTGTTTACTTGGATGGATCGTCTTCAAATCTCAAGTCCCAGCCAATGGAGTCACCCAACTTTGGCAAGATTTGAGCAACACTTTGGACATCCTTATCACCTCTACCAGAGACATTGATAACGATGTGTTGGTCCTTTGGCAAAGTCTTTGCCAATTCAATACCACCGTGGATGGCGTGTGAAGATTCCAAAGCTGGAATAATACCTTCCAATTGGGATAACAATCTGAAACCGTTCAAGGCTTGAGCGTCCGAAGCAGTGACAAACTTGGCCCTGCCGGTGGACTTCCAGTAGGCCAATTCAGGACCAACACCTGGGTAGTCCAAACCAGCACTGACAGAGTGAGTGTCTTGAATTTGACCATCACTGTCTTGCAAAACAAATGTCTTGACACCGTGGAAGACACCTGGAATACCCTTGGACAAGGTAGCGGAATGACGGTCGGTATCGATACCATCACCAGCAGCTTCAACACCAAGCATTTGAACGTCCTTGTCGTGTTCGAAAGGAGAGAACAAACCAGTGGCGTTGGACCCACCACCAACACAAGCAACAACGGCGTTTGGCAACTTGCCGCCGTTCAAGGCCTTAAATTGTTCCTTGACTTCTCTACCAATCACACTTTGGATGGTTCTAACCAAGGTTGGGTATGGGTGAGGACCAATAGCAGAACCGACAACGTAGTGAGTGCTTTCCAAGTTGGAGACCCAGTATCTGAAGGCTTCAGAGGTAGCGTCTCTCAAGGTCTTGGTACCGTTTTCAACAGCAATGACCTTGGCACCCAAGATTCTCATTCTAAAGACGTTTAATGCTTGACGTTGGACATCAACAGCACCCATAAAGACCATACACTCCAAACCAAACTTAGCACAAGCAGTGGCAGTGGCCACACCGTGTTGACCCGCACCGGTCTCAGCGATAATCTTCTTCTTACCCATTCTCTTGGCAATAAGAACTTGGGCCAAAGCATTGTTGATCTTGTGGGAACCAGTGTGGTTCAAATCTTCTCTCTTCAACCAAATGTTGGCTCCACCGGCGTGCTCAGTCAATCTTTCCGCCTTGTGGAAAGATGATGGTCTGCCAATGTATTGGTACAAAGACTTGAATTCGTTCCAGAAAGCAGGGTCAGCAGTGGCACTTTCAAAAGCACGTTCCAATTCAGTCAAGCATGAGTGCAATGCTTCTGGGACGTACTGACCACCAAAGTCACCGAATCTTGGGTCGTATTCGTGCTTTTCCTTCAAGGATTCAACACCAGAGGTACCGGTAGTGGAGCTGGTTGTGTCGACAGCAAATGAAGAAGGAGCATTAGGCTTGTATTCCTCGCCCAAGATGGACTTGACAAACTTCTTGACGTTTTCGGTGATTTCTTCAGGCTTGGATTCTTCAATGGTGATCAACAACTTGGACCCGATAACAACACCGTCAGCGTGAGCACCAACAGAGGTAAAGTGTTGTCTGTTGGAAACACCAAAACCAACGGCGATTGGATGTTGAGAACCAGCATGTTCCTTGACTCTGGCACACAAAGAGGAGATACCTTCGTCCAAAGTGGTGGAGGCACCAGTGACACCCATTCTCAGGACCACATAGATAAAGGAGTCAGCAATTTGACCCAAGAACTTCAAACGTTCGTTAGTGGTGGATGGGGCAACCAATGGAATGTAAGACAAGTTGTACTTGTTGCACACAGTTCTGAATCTGATGGCTTCTTCAGGTGGCAAGTCGACGACAATGAAACCACTGGCACCAGCCTTGGAAGCATCTTCACAGAACTTTTCTTCACCGTACTTCATGATTGGGTTGTAGTATCCCATAAGAATCACAGGAACGGTAACACCAGCTGCTCTGGCTTGGCTAAGCAAATCCAAAACCTTTGGCACAGTCATACCATTTTCCAAGGCCTTGGTACTGGCAGCTTGGATAACAGTACCGTCAGCAATAGGGTCAGTGAATGGGACACCTAACTCGATGACGTCGGTACCAGCGTCTTGTAAAGTCTTCATGATTGGAATGGTGGCCTCGACGGTTGGGAAACCAGCGGTCACAAAGTTCACAAGGGCATTTCTACCCTCTTTTTTGCATCTAGCAAATGTTTCGTTAATTAAGTTGGACATGTTGTTGAAGTTCGGCACAGCGTCTGCGCGGGCGTATTTATGTTATCGTCAGTTCAGGGTAACTGGTCTAAATAAAAATTAGTCAGTTCAGGGTAACCTGGTGTTGGTGAAAAATTAAGCCAGTTCAGGGTAACTTTCCCGGGGGAGGTGAGTGTTAGATCTGCGATAGAATGTTTTCCGTTGACGTGCAAAAGAAAAAGTGCAAAGCGCTGACCTGTGTGTGCCAAAAAAGAAATGGTGCACAAGAACATGTCCTTGGGCTTCCGATCTTGTGTTCACTTCTCCTATAGCAACAGTTGCGCTGCGCCAATATACCCTTCCAGAATGCTGTACTGAATCTACGGATGCATGAAGAAGAAGCTTCCCAGACGAAAGTCTCGGATTGCTTACCTCCCCCACGGAAAACTGGTCACGTGCCGATCATATTTCATTACTATAAAACTATTGGTTGGTTCGAAGTACCCAGCTTCGACCTATTTGCGTTGTTGTTGGTCAGACCAGCTTGTTTCTTTAGTCTTTGTTGGGATGCAGATTGCTGTGCAGTGTTTGCGGCGGCTGGGGCAGTTGCCGGCGGAATGTTTGGAGTATTTGTCTTGGACTGTGGAACAATCTCCACCTCATGACCTAACCGCAATTGTGCAAGATTGATGATGGGAAGTAATCTATTGTACTGTACGCAATACTCTTCTATGCTATTTTTAACTGTCTTGAGTCGCAGGACCACTAACTTGTAGTACTCTTGTTGATGTTGTCCCTGCAGAATGGAGACCAATGCTTTAAGAAACAACGACATGTCACTCCGCAATATATTAATCTCTAACTTGAGTCTCTCCAACTCCTTATATATGATGTCAGGGTCAATCTTCCCCGACGTTACATCGTCTATCTTGATTACTTCAGGGAGACTCATGTTTTGATTGGAGGGTAAAATGTGTACACCTTAACTTTTTTTTTTTTGATTTTGTTCGTGAGATAATTTATTTGCGAGACTTGATCAGCACTGTGTCTCCGTCGAGTGTCCATGCCACACCGTACGACGATTGCAAATTGGTGAGTTCGATACCACTAGGTAAGAGCGCCAGCTCCATGTCACGCCGGGAATAGTTAAAGTAGCTTTGCAGGAGACAAGTGACCATGTGCTTGACCATGACCTGGGTACCGAAACTCATCAATTTGGACCTCAGGTTGTCTGTCTCATTATTGTACAACAGCACCCAATTGACGTAATTTTTGTGGATCCAGGATTCTAGGATTGCCTTCGTATTGTATATGATGTCGCTGTCGAGGTACTTGAAGTAATATTGCAATGCTAACAGGATTTCGTTATTAGAGTGGATTAGGTGCAACACCATGAGATTCGCCAAGTCCCTTGTTTCGTCCACAGACAACAAGTGTTGGCAGTCCTCTAATAGGTACTTGATGCTTGGCAAATACGACTGGTAGTGCCCTATACTAGTAGATATGCGTACTGTTACGATAAAGACTCGTTTTGTGAATTCGTCGGGAGGACTCTGCAAGAGAGCTTCCCTGAGCTTTCGCAAAGACGTCAAGATAGTGTCGAGTGTGACTTTGCCATTTGTGCTGGTCGTCCGGTCCAGGTCCATGCACCTCTCTATATCCTTATGTACGGTGACTGAGGAGTTTTCATTGCAGTACTGAGCGAATTGTTGTAGGATTTGATTGAAATAGGCTAGCCGCTCTTTGCTGCTTCTTTGCAAGCGGTCCTCACCTCGGGAGGTGAATCCGTAGTCTAGTTGGGCGGCGGGCTGGTTGGCGAAGCGCTCCAACCGTTTCTTCATCTTGAGCGACTCGTCGGCATCCGTCTGGGTGGCCCTTTTGTCGGTGCGGGCTTGTTTACTCATGCAGAAGGAGTGTTGGATTAATTACTTCGCTTTTGATCTCAATCGCACAAACTACAAGACATCATTTTGCAAATGTATCCCACTAAATTCATTAAATATATATAACCTACTTGGCGGCCAACAATTGGGTGAATTCTTGGATATCGATTTCACCGTCGTTGTTGGTGTCAGCTTCCTTGATCATAGCATCAACATCGGCGTCAGACAACTTTTCACCAATAGAGGTCAAAACGTGTCTCAATTCAGCAGCACTGATCTTCCCGTCTCCATTTCTGTCAAAAACCTTGAAGGCTTCAGCGATTTCAGCTTCACTGTCGGTGTCTCTCATCTTTCTGGCCATCATGGTCAAGAATTCAGGGAAATCAATAGAGCCATCGCTGTTGACATCAACTTCGTTTATCATGTCAGTCAATTCGGATTCAGATGGGTTTTGGCCCAACGATCTCATGACAGTACCCAATTCCTTGGTGGTGATCTTTCCATCACCGTCCTTGTCGAACAAGGAAAATGCTTCTTGAAATTCTGCAATTTGTTCTTGCGATAACTTTTCAGACTGCATTGCTGTTAGTATGTTATATTTCCCTCAAGATCAGAGCTATACAAGGTAGGAGAATCTTCTCTTTTCTTTAAGTTTTGTCTTCTCTGTTTTTTTTCCAACGAACAACCGTCAAATCTAGTGAAAATGTAAACAGCAAAACAATAAAAACAATCCCCAGACTATATTGCAGAAAAACGTCTGTTTTTTGTCACACAGACATTCACCTATCTTGTTCTTCCTCTTAAATCCATCCTGGTGGGTGGTCTTCTTCCTCCCTAACTCTGAAACACGTCGTGTCTACTTACCATTTTGCAAATCTTAGACTATTTAAAACACTTTCTGATTAAAATTTGTTTTGGTTTTTCTGGTGATCCAGAGAGGTGGCAACTACGAATTTCTGAGCACACGTAAATCTCAGTTATATAAGCAAAAAAAAAAAAAAAAGGGAAAATAACTGATAGCTGCTATCATGTCGTAGGCTTTGTTGAACACAACCCAGGGTGTAGTATTGGTAGCACTGGTATGGAAACATTACCATTTGGGAAACTAATGCCTAGCACAGCTCTACTATCGGCTCCGAAGATAGTTTTTCATGTTCCAGCTTGTTGCTGATTGGAGGCAGTGTGTTTCTCGTAAATGTTCTGCTAAGACATGGAACTCGAACCGAGCGGACTAGAACGTGCGAATGATTAATCGTTCACACGTGACTATTAACTTTACGCGTACGAGTAGTACGGAATGCCATGAACGACGAGCTGAAGTACCTGTTGTACTTGCGGTCATTGGATAATGATAGTTTCATATCTCACATCCAGGAGCTAAGTCAGGACGGAATCAATGCACAGTCGACCCCGGTAGTACAAAAGATATTGAGCTCTCTTAGTTCGGATCCCTTTGACGATGGGCTAGATGAGGTATTGGGGAACTACAAGGATGATCTGACCGAAAATGATGAAGATGGTAATGACAGCGACGAGAAGAGCGACGATGAGGAGGGCGAGGTTAGCAAGATCATTGGCGGTGTCCACAAATTCGGCGACTTTGGGCAGTACTTTCAGAACAAGATGAAAAAGCAGCAGTTGCAAGACGCGGAGTACATCAAGTGGGAGCGAGAGAGAAGAAACGGAGACGTTCCACCCATTTTTGAAGGGTGCCTGATCCATGTGAACGGTCACACAGTTCCGCCCATCAATGAGATCCATAGAATCGTCGTGTTGTATGGTGGCAAATTCATCAGCTACCTCAGCAACAAATCCGTGGTGACGCACATTGTGTGCGACCGATTGACCCCGAGGAAGTTGAACGAGTTCAAAAACTGCAAGGTTGTTAAAGCCCAATGGATAGTTGATAGCGTAGCCAACGGCAAGTTGCTTGGCTGGCGAGACTACCGGTTGATCCGTGAAATCGAGCCAGATCAGCAAAGATTACCATTACCTCAGAAGAACGAGCAAGAGTCTGCCACCTATCAGGATGGCGAGGACTCCGATAACGAGATGCCCTTGCTCACACAACTGGAGAATGAGGTTAGCTTTGAGGCCCTGCAGCATGCCGACATAAAGGAGAAGAAACAGATCTTTGACGCCAACAACCCCGATTTTTTGCAGCACTTTTTTGCTCACTCGCGGTTGCATCATTTGAGCACTTGGAAAGCCGACTTGAGACTATCTTTTCTCAGGCGAATTGTTAAGGAGAACAAGCAGAAGGTGTACGATGGACCGAAGATCATCTTTCACGTTGATTTCGACTGCTTTTTTGCTACAGCATCATGCATGAACCACCCTAATCTTGATATCAACACCCAGCCAATTGCGGTGTCGCACGGCGGGAAGACGTCAGATGTAGCCAGCTGCAACTACGTGGCAAGGAAGTATGGAGTGAAAAACGGGATGTGGGTGGCAAAGGCCCGCTCTTTTTGCCCCAATTTGATCATCATAGACTATGACTTTGATGCCTACGAAAGGCACTCCAACGAGTTATACGACTATTTGATCAAACTGCAGCTTGCTGATGCGATATTCCCCGTGCTGATCGATGAAGTTTTGCTTGACGTTTCTTCCTACTGTAACAGTGGAACTGCCAGCGTCGAAGACAATGTTGCTCGGTTGGCTGAGCAGATAAGAGAACACATTCACCGAGTAACAAACTGCACTGTTAGTGTAGGAGCATCCCGCAATGTGCTACTAGCAAAGCTAGCTTTGAAAAAAGCAAAACCTGATGGCTGGTTCTATCTCCACAGAGATGTCAGCGAGTTCTTGTCCAAGATTAAGGTGCAAGATTTACCTGGAATGGGGTACAGCGTCAAGGAGAAACTCTTGTTGGAGATGCAGAACGCGGATATCGACGAGCCCGTAATTGAGGATGTGCTACAGTATGATAAGGCTCACTTAATGAAGATCTTTGGCACTAAAACGGGGACAAAACTTTACCAATATGCCAGGGGGATCGATATCACACCAGTAAGCATTGACACGTCTAATCCAGAGTCTGTACTTGGAAGGAAGTCTGTGTCAGTAGATGTCAACTATGGAATCAGATTTAAGTCCATGGATCAAGTGGATGACTTTCTAATGAGAGTTGCTCAGGAACTCAGCAGGCGGTTAGATAAGTTGTCGATTTTTGGCTCTACTATGACCCTCAAGCTTGCCAAGAGGGCCAAAGGAGCTCCGGTTGACCCCCCGAAACACTTGGGTATGGGAAGATGTGACTTTGTCAACAAAACGCTGAGGCTTGGGGTGTCTACAAACGAATGGGGCATCATTGGGTCCGAAGCAAAGGCAATGTTTCGTATGTTGAACGTCCCAGTTCATGAATTGAGAGGAGTGGCAATAACAATGTCCCGCCTAGAGGATTCCGAAAGTCTGAAGAAGAACAAGCAGATGAAGTTGACTTTTTCTAGGACAACCACGTTAAATCCTCCGCAAGATACTTTCCAAGCTGACAAAACTCTGGACGAGAGAGCAAAAACTAACATAATTCCGCAGAAGAGTAGTATTACTGAGAAGCAGATCAGTGTACCTCACAAGGTAGTTGAAAATGTCCCACTCTGCACAGGGAGCATTCCAACCAAACCAGCCAACTTTCCAGCAGACATTGATTGGGAGGTGTACCAGTGCCTCCCACCAGATATTAAGAGGGAGATTGAGGGAGAGCTTCGCAGGCGAGGGCTCTTTGATAAGGATAAGTCTGCACTGCCTTCTATACTAAAGGCGTACCGACAGCAGTTGATTCCCACGCAGTTTGGTTCGACACCCAAGTATGTACGGGTGGTTGAGGCTGCAAAACAGCGGTCTCCCAGCAAGTCACCACTGAAGAAACAGAAGATTGAGGTGCCTTCGGTAGCGATACAGCCACCACCTCCGGTTTTCGAATACGAAGAGTCGTACGACTCCTCCGTAGTGGATGAACTACCCACATTTTTGAGAGAAGAGGTGATGAAAGAGATGGAATACAGAAAGCAGATCAAAAAGTACGACATGCTTCCGCTTAAAGAGAAGTTCAACAAGAAGGTTGAAGAAGGTAGGCCAGAGGTAGAAGTAGTCACCATGGAGTGGATACAATCGCAGCCAAAACTAGTGGCACGACCCAAGTTCATGGAGGACCACAATATCAAGAATAACCTCAAGGATTGGGTCCAAGACTCTTTGGACCAGAGGGGCCCTCACGTCGAAGACGTGCAGCTCTTTGCTAAATACTTAGAAAAGCTATTGCTGCAAAATAACCTCAATCTCTGTCTAATCTTGGTGGAGCACATCAAGCAAACGCTCAACTTTCAGGAATCACTACTAAGAGAGACCGTCCCGAACGTAATCAGCTCAAACGATTCGGCTTCCTTTGCGCGTGAGGGCATTGACGATTGGCGACACCAGATTGCAACCATCATCCAACCTGTAATTGACAGGCACTGCGCGCACACAGCAAAGACAATATATAAACGCGTAAAACTTTATGAATAAACGACATGTATCAATAGTATCATCAAGATATGCCACTACTGTATGCGATCTATTACCTTCCAACGAAGGGAGGCAGTCCCTTGTACAGACCTTGCTTGAGGCTTACCGTTTGGATAAAAATGTGATATCAGTACCGAAGGTTTCGAGGTCTCATCTTGATCTGTACCATGACACAAGCTTTGTTGATGTTTTGATGAAAAAGAGGTCGAAATTAGACAATGCTGCGAGCATCGACACTCATTCCCATGAACATTCGGATAGCGATACTCTGGATGATCAAGATTTTCAAGAAGACGAAGAAAACGACAGCATGGGAAACGACGAGTCGTATGGCCTTCTGCATGATTGTCCTCCGTTTCCGTACATGAGCGAGTATTGTAAGGTAGTTGCCGGGTCTACACTTGGTGCAGCTCGGGAATTGGCCCGTCTGAAGACACAACTTCAACAGAATATAGTTCTCAATTGGTATGGCGGAAGGCACCACGCACACAAGGGCTCCGCTGCTGGTTTCTGCTACGTGAACGACATCAATCTCAGCGTCGGCACCCTACGTCGGGCCTTTGGAAAAGTGTTCTACATCGACCTAGATCTCCATCATGGCGATGGCGTTGAAAAGGGGTACTTGTTTTCGAGAAATGTTGCCACGTGCCTGGTTCACCGCTACGACGTTGGTTTCTACCCAGGCACTGGTTCATTAGAAAGCTCCAAACAGAATACATATAATATCCCTACCAAGCGAGGGTTAACTGACGAGGACTTGCTATGGGTAATTGAGGAGATTGTGTGTCCATTGATCAAGCTGTTTAATCCTGGTGTGGTGGTGGTCCAGTGTGGGTGTGACGGTTTAGCCACAGATACCCACAAAGAGTGGAATTTGACTATCATGGGATTAACCAACGCAGTCAAATGCATATTTAACGACATTGGCAATACTCCAGCAATGTTATTGGGTGGTGGTGGGTACAACCACACAGAAACCGCCAAATGCTGGGCCTACATCACTAAAACTTTGACTGAAGACGCCTCGGAGTGGGACCTTATTCCAGAACACCCTAACTTGGACCACTATGAGAAGGACGGCTTTCAATTTTGGACAGATTACAACTCAAGTCCAAGTAGGATTAAGAATGAGAACACTACAGAAGATCTCGAAAAGATCAAAGATTTTTTACTAGAGTTGGCCTGAACGACAATGACAGATCATTTCAATTAAGAGTAACATATGATGTTAGATTATGAAGTGACACCATAGAATATGGCAGATAGAGTGACGACTAACACGCAGATTGATATACTTTATGATCCGAAGATGCTGCACACGAAAAATTAAAATTTGCAACCACGCAGCATCACTGGTACTACAGAAGATTGTGGGATATTAAAAATTAACTAGTAAAACTATAGACAGCACCACCGAGGCATGTATATGACTCAAGATTCATGACTACGACTCAAGATTCATATCTAAAACTTAAGATTCATATCTGAAGTGCTCACCTAAGACGGCAGACCAGTTTTGGTCCCATCTGTTCTTACTTTCCACCAAAGCACCGGCCTTGATTCTATCCAAGCTAGCTTTGTTGGTGAACACCTTGTTTAATAGTCTGTAAATCTCGTCTGCAGGTAGACCCTTTTCGTTTGTGATGTACCCATTGACATCATCCTTCACCAATTCATCGATGGCTGGGAAGTTGAGGGAAATGACGGGGATTCCGCACCCAAAGAAATCGACAATCTTCATGGGTAAATCGATCCCGCTCGAGGAGATGTGCAAGGACACACCAATGTCTGCCATTGAGAGTATGACGGGGTAGTCCTCGGAGGAAAGCCATTCGTTTCGGACAATGACCTTTGGAGAAAAGTTGAGTTCCTTGACCTTCTTCAAAAACTGTTCTCTCATTGGACCCTTACCAGTGATGATGACCAACAAGTGAGGCAAGTCTGGAGTGTCATAGTATTTGGAGAGAGCGTCCAACAAGACATTGAAATCTTCGTCTGGGGTGAAAGAGGTGGAACTCACAAGGATCTTGTACTTTTCAATGTCCTTGATATTGGCAAACAACTCGTGGTTTCTGAAGACCTCTTGTTTAGTCAAGTTCAAAGCATCAAAAGGCTCGAATTGTTCTGCAGGACGGTCGTACAATGTAGTGATTTTTCTCTTGCTCAAGCCAAACTCCCTCGACAAGTACTTGTTCATTTTTTGGGTGACTGTGAGGTTCAAGGATGCAAAGGTACCCAAGTACATTTCGTAAAACCTGACCAACCTGACCAAAGGATGCTTTTCGTTCTGGTAGCGAAGGTTCAAGATGGAATAGTTAAGGTTATGCCAGTCAATGATCAAACTTGTATCCCTGCTGAATAATTTAATGAAGACAATAGCAATGGCCAAAATTGGGATCAGAGGAGGGTTTTGAATCATGATATAGTCAGTTCCTCTGAATTTAAACAAAAGCTGGAACAATTGGTAAGTCTGAAACAACACCTTCTGTAAAATAAATAATAAGTAGGGCAATTGCCTTGCATTTTTCAACACCTCGATCGGTTCGATCTCGATATTGATATCGTCCACCACGTCAACGGGTGGTTGCGATTCCAAGTACCCGCAGAGATTGACATCGTAGTCTAGATTCAGAAAGGATCTTGCATGGTAGCACATTCGAGGGGAATGTCCCAAGTCACCTAAAACAATTATTGTAATGCTCCTGCGCTTCTTCAACGGCGTTCCTCTCCCCATGATAAAAGGCAAAACTTTGTATGCTAATAAAGGTAAAGTGAAGTAAAATCCAACAAGCCACCAAAGCCACGGACCCGAATAATCAAGCAAATGTCCTAATCCTTGCGTCTGGACACTGGAATCCATTGATTTGAACAAAAAGTATACGCGTAGTCTTTTTTTTAAGCGGTCCCGGTCCTCGTCTAGAGGTTACTGGCCATGCAGGCTGTCTAAAAAAAAAGCTGATCTGATAAACAAAAAAATCGACAACTGCAGGATTCGAACCTGCGCGGGCAAAGCCCAAAAGATTTCAAGTCTTTCTCCTTAACCGCTCGGACAAGTTGCCAATTCAGTAACATTAAGCGGCAGAAGGTGTATATATAGGGATGAACCGTGAAGCTTTGCTTTTAATGAGCAGTGTATCTCTTTTAAGAGGCACTCACCTAATAATTATCTCTTTTATCAAAGCTTGTTTAATATTTAGTTGCATTCATGTTTCTGTAACTTTCATGGTTTACGGGGAAGCATTTAGGGGGACTGAGCTGAATATATTTCCCATCATTTAAGCAAATGAGCACAAACCTCATTAAGTCTAACCAATTTGTACTACCTTCTAAGACGCAGAATCTGCAAATCCTGTCAAGATAACCACTGAAATGAATCCCACTGGTTATCCCGTATAGCTTATCTGGCAAAACAACAACTACAATCGACAAGCAATGGTATACGATACGTCGTTTAGCGTACGAGGAGGCATTGAAAAAACGGAATCACCTGACCACAGGTGTGTGTTTGTGTTACGTTCGAGATCATGGTTAAAGATGTAAATCCAAATTAAAAGTATTTGCATCAGCATGGGCTCTCTCACTGTGCAATTCATATACAACTACTACTACCGGTTTGACGATTGGTTTGTGGGTTTGTTCAGTCAGACGTGGTACACCAGGTCGTTAATTTGCACACCGATCAGCAAGTTTCTCAGTGAGCTCTTTGCGGTCTTGTTCGTTGTGACATTCACGTACGAGACGATTTACTGGAGCGGGATTAAGCTCGGATGGTGGGAGTACCACGCCAAAGACATTTTCACAGAGGTCCCGGTACACTGTGCGCATGTGTATGTCCGTATCAACACGGCCAAGGATATTGACAAAGTCCGTGAGTACTACGCACTCAAGAGAGAGTCGTACAACATCAGGGAAGTGAGAAGAAGAGAGAAGCAAGTGTTTGGAATGGACCAGTTTGTGAGGTACCACTTTGAGTTCAGTCCGGAGGACTTTGAGGACAGCGAAGACCCCGATTGGGGCTGCTACCTTGAGCACTTCCGCCAGAGACTTGCTAACTTCATCAATGCATCGAGCTACTACGACTTCAAAACCAAGCCTGAAAATTTATTTATTTTGAATAACATGCTGCAAGAGGTGACCCAGGAAAAAGAGTATTTGTCCAAGATTAACATTGAAACCGGCAATGTTATCGACTGCATCATTCTCATTTAAAATGTTTTTTAGTAGTCCAATAATGAACGACTCTCACGTATGACACCCAACTCCGTCAACCGTTGCTCGGTGACACAGTAGAGCTTAAGCACGCGTTCGAGCTTGGATTCAAGCAGCACGTTGGTGAGGTTTTCGTCCGGGAGCTCGTCGTTGTGTTCGAGACGGGAGGTCTGCTCCTGGTCGACTTTGTAGGTGATGTTGTCGTCGTCGCTCAAGTCGTTGTCGTTGCTCCAATCGTCGACATCCTCGTCGTCTGACACCAGACCCACGCCCAGGAGGTCGAACTCGATGAATTTGGGGCCCGAGTACACCAAAGACTCGCTCTCGTCCAAATCCAATATGGCCTTGTTGACTAGTCTATAGCACTGGCTTCGCAAGGACAAATTGAAAAGCGCCCGCAACTGCTCTGGCAAGTCTCTCTGCTCGTCGATGTTCTCGGAGGGGTCAAAGTTGAAGCAGAGCAAACTCATTGTGATTTCCAACTCATTCAATAGACGGGACGACGTCGACACCTTGTTGATGAGGTTCTCTCGCACAAACTGAAGAATCTCCTGTAGAAATGCTCTTTCGTCGGTACCACCACCGAACTTGTGTGCTCTGATCATCTCGATCAAGTTCAAGCGGAGAAGCTTGAAGTGGAGCAAGTTGTTGGAGTCGAGAATCGTGGGGAACAGCGTGCTTATCTGCTTGATCGCGCTCTTGATGTCGCCCTTCAAGATGAACAGCTTGATAGCCATCCTTTCTTTGATCGTCGAATATCCCTTGGTGCGCCGGTAGTAGTAGTTCTCGCTCTGTGCCTTGGATGCTGTAGATGAATTGGGCACCTTGTAGTACTCCTGCACTGCTTTGGTGAGGTCCAGGTCGTCCTTGATTTCAAGCGAGCCCTTTCTGGTGCTGGCAAGCGTGTTCAAATCAATGTCCATGTCCTTGGCAAACAGTATCGCAGCCTGCTGGAAGCCTTCCTGGATGAAGTAGCTCAAAATAAGGTTGTTTATCTTCTCCTTGGGCACACTCATGCTGGAAAAGACGGGGAAGGATAAGAAAAAGCCTGAGATAACTGAGATGCATTTTCCGCGCGCGCGCAAAAATGCTCAGGTGGCTCACCGTAAGGGGAGAGATCCAGATTCAATCTGAACTATAAACAATCTTTAACTACACGATTGGTACACCCCCCAACCAACGGACATACAAATTGAGGAACCAACGAGCCCAGGATCAGTGGCACATTTTCACTTTCACCAAAACACAGTGGATACATTCGAACACCGTCCTCTATCCTCCCTCCCTAAAGCTAAAGTCAAGAAAAAAAAGGGTTGTACATTCCGAATACCAAGTCTATATATACACAATTAGAGGTACTATCAGGAACGATGACCAAGAGATTATCACCTGTGGTGCAGAGGGCACTAGTGCTACTCTCGTGCACGTTCTTGGGGTTGATCTGTGGGACGTTGTACTTGTACCTGTCATACAGTCCGCAATTGGCCAAGCAGCTCAATTACACGGTGTCAAATTCATCCACCATAGCATTACTAGGAACATTGGGAATTGCCGTAGCAGGCCCCGTCGCCGGTGTTGTGGTTGACAAGACAGGCTATACCATACCCTTGATTATCGGAGGGGTCCAGATTATCGTGGGATACTTATCATTGAAGGCCCAGTACGACAGGCAGTACAGTAACCTCGGGCTTTCTGCGTTTATTGTGTTTGCAATTGGGTCAGGCTCCACGTTTATCAACAGCACCACCTTGAAGTGCTGTGCTGTGAGTTTTCCAAGCATAAGGGGTGTGGCCACGTCGCTCCCGTTGGCGTTGTACGGCTTGAGCGCCATGTTCTATTCCGTGATTGCACTGGTCTTCTTTCCTGGTGACACACTGCGTTTTTTGGGTTTTTTGGCGTACCTGGCCCTCTTCATCGTCATCCTTTGTTTCCCCAGTGTCATCATGTGTGACTGGGAGTCCAAAAAGGCGCCCAGCGCTGCCCCAGGCACTCCTCCGTTACAGTCCACCGCGCAGTTTTCCTCTGAGGAGCTGATCGAGTTGATGAACTTGAGACCCTACTTGACCAGATCCAACACAGGAACACCGCAATTGTCGCCCAGGGTCTCGGCTCCACGCACTACTAGCTACCACCAACATATCCAACACCAGGAGCAGGCTGCTCCAAACGTAAACATTGGCGGTCTCGAACTATTCACCAACCTCAAGTTTTGGCTACTTTTTGTCGTCACAGGTCTTTTGGCTTCCCTTGGTCAAATGTACATCTACTCTGTGGGCTATATGGTCAAGGCGTTGATCACCCACGAGGTCGCTGGCTCGGCCACAGACCCCGAGGTTGTCTCGTCCTTGTTGTCCAACATCGATGCCGCCATCCAGCGCGACCAACAGCTCCAGGTCGGCCTTCTTCTGATAGCAAACTGTGTGGGCAGAATCTTGGCAGGTGTAATGGGGGATATTGTATCGCAGTCCTTCAAAAAACAGCGGTCTTGGTTGCTCTTTGTTCCTACCACTGGTTTCATGATCACTCAACTCATGGGTTGGAACATCTTTCAGTACCAAGAACTCGCCTTGGACTCTTCCCTAACCGGGTTCTTTTATGGTTTTACTTTTTGCATTATGCCCTCTATCATCGGGGACACCTTTGGCATGGAGAACTTCTCTCTGAATTGGGGTATCGTGGGTTTGGCCCCCGTCGTCCCTTCCATCTACTTCACGGGATTGTTTGGTAAAATCTACGACTCCCATTCTCTGAAAAATGCTGAAACTCATGAAGTTGTCTGTCTACTTGGAAACGGCTGCTACAACTCCATCTTCAAGTTGACCTTTGGCATATCTTTTGTCGCTATGGCCTGTGTCATTGGTTGTCACATCAAGTACAAAGCCAAGCCGCATCTGCGCGACGCAGAGTTCGTGGTCCCATTGATGAGAAATGAAAAGTAGAACTTGTATTATTACAGCTTGTATAGATAATGTTCATATTTAAGGTACTAGTAGAACTACAAACAACTCAGTAACCCATAAATACTCCATTATTATTGGACCTTATGAGGATCATCTTACTCACAATTGTATACCACCAGACCTATGCGAAATACATCCCAAGATCTACAGTAGAAATATTCAACATCTCTTTCATACAATTTAAATACAATCAAAATTCAATATCTCTTTCATATAAACAATTTAAATACAATATATAAACAATTATAAGCGTCTCAGATTTTATTTTCTCAAAGATGCAAATCTCAGAAGTCTGTTGGATTGAGGAGATTTCAATCCAGATGGAGAACTAACGACACGAGGTCTGGGGAAAGCCTGTCTTTCACCGGTTTCAAACAAAGTGTCATGTCTTCTGTGAAGACTGACTGGAAGGTCTTCGTCAGCTTCAGCAATAGTGTTGTCTGTTTCAAAGGCCAAGTCTTCGACGTTTCTGGAAATCAAGTAACGCAAGGCGTTGTACCAAATGTTGTGTCTCTGTCTAGTGGCACACGTGATCTTGACTGTCTTGCCTTGAGAGCGCACCAAGATGCTCTTGTGGTACAAGCCTGTGGGAAGAGGATTGTTGTCGTCCACCAGCTCGACGCTGATGATGGCAGCAGCACGGGTCTTAACTGCTCCTGGGTCCGACAACACAGGGTTGGACTCAGACCAGTACAAAGTCAAAGTGTAAGGGTGGACCCAGAAGTATCTCTCGTGACGGGCCTCAGAAATGGAGCTGAATGGTCCCAAACGACGGTAGTACTTGAACAAGTACTCACCAATGACCACCTGGGTGATGGCTGGGATCATGGATCTGTCAGTCAAAGACACATTGGTGGCCATGGAGAATGGTCCGGCGGTTTGCAAGGATTCTGTCAAACTGTTCACCTTGGACTTCAGTGACAAGTTGGACCTCACGGAATCAGAAGCTGCAATACTTCCTACTGCGCGCGAGGAAGCGGTCGAGGTAGGCGTGCCCTTCAACTTGGATGCTGTTCCGGTAGGTGGTGTGTACTTGCTGCTTGGGTCAGAAGTGATTCTGTCTGGAGGAGTCTTGTTGGTCAGGTCTTGGAACGACGAAGATTGCTGAATGACCGGAGTGATGAGCTCGCTGTCACGCTTGTATCCACGCTTCTCGGCGTACTTCTTAAACACTTCATCGTTAACCTTGTCAATCGACATGCTCTTTGTCTTGAGCAATTGCTGGTAGTACGAGGTAGGCAACACCTTGAGTGGTGTTTCTTCAGGCGACAGGTAGACGGTAGTAGTGACAAATTCAGATGCGGGAATACACAACAATCCCAAGTTACGTCCAACGGTGCCAAACTCTTCCTTGCTTTGCACCATTCTTGTCAAGCTTTCGTACTTGGAATATTGGGCTTCCGATATCACTGCAAGTCCCAACTCGTTGGCTCTTTCATGAAGCTCGTCCTCGTTATAGGTGACCTTGGTTGGGTTCTTTCCAGCGTCCGCCAGTGACTTCAATTGCAAGTAGTCGTCCTTTGAAAGCAAAACCAAGCCAAACTCGCTTGACATCTCCACTATTTGCTCTCTGGTCAAGTCAGTGCTTTCGCCCTTATTTTGAGACAAATTGAAAATTTGCGAGTCCTTCTCAGCAAGAAGTTGCTTCATCTTGACTAATTGTGCGTTGTTGTGGGCCGTCACGTTATTCAATTGTTCAAACTCGTCAGATTTGACAACTACAAATCCAAGTCTTTGAGCATTGTCATGCAATTCGTCCTTGTTCAACACAACATCACGGGCGTCAGCAAAATCTTCGTCATGGCTAACTGATCTCAAGTCTTCCAATTCCTTGCTTGCCTCATCCAACTTCTTCTTGTTAGCAAGCAATGCATCGTAATCTGCTTGGGTAACCACCACTTTGCCTTCATGAGCTGCTCTATCGGTTAAGCTTCTGGACGAGTCGTCCTTCATCTTCTTGAACTCCCCAATAGACAACACTTGCATTCCTAATCCTGCAGCAAGGGCACCCAAGTGGGAAGAAGATGGCTTCGACAATTGTGCGTACTTGTCCTTAGGAACAACAGCAAGTCCTTGCTTACTAGCGCGCTCGCTCAATGGCTCTTCAATAGTCAGCTTCATCTGCGCAAACTCAGCGATAGGAACTAATGCCATTCCTTCACGTGCAGCCTTGTCAGTCAATGGTGCTTGCGATGCCGCGTGCTCTTCCTTAGAAACCATAATCATACCATTGTTAGTGGCATGTTGTCTAAGGTTATCGATCAGAGGCTTGTTGGCACGAATTAACAACTCGTTATATGCTTCCGCAGTGAGAAGCTTTTGACCAGTACCCTCAATCTTTTCTTCTGCACTGGCTGCCGCTCTGGTCTGCAAGCTTTCCAATTCATTGTTGGAAACCAATACATGTCCATTCTTTACAGCATGCAAAGCCAAAGTTTCAACTGATGGGCTCAACAAGGCGTTGTATTCGTCCTTCGTAAGAAGTTTCTTATCTTCGCGGCTTGCTCTGACTTCAGCCAGTTCGCTAGCTCTGCTATGCAAGTCTGCGACCTCCTTGGCAGACATTACCTTGTGGTCGTGTGAGCTTGCATGAGCATGTAATTGTTCCAAGGTTGGTGGTGCTATCAAGCTCTCGTGTTCTTGCTTGTCAAGAACAACCTTGTTCTCCCTTTCTGCCTTCTGGTGGATTGGCTCAACTGCTCCTGCCTCTAATGCAGACAACTTTGTCTTTTCAACAACCTCGTACTCTTGAGGAATCTTTGATTTGATGTGATCTAGAGTAGGATTGTGTGCTCTCTCATGGAGATCGGCAAAGTCTGAAACTGGAATAAGCTTCATTTGAGATGCTTCAGCCTTGTCTTCAATCGATTGGTTGGCCGATGCATGCAACGCGGTGTGCTCGTGCTGCGGAATAGCAACATATTCGTGCTGCTTGATTCCTTCAAGTAACGACTCCAACTTTGGATTTCTCAATTGCTCGTATTCCGAAGCGTCAACCAACTTTTGGTTTTGTCTAGATGCCTTTTCGGCTAAAGGAACCCTGCTTTCGTTGACTAAGTTCTCGTAGTCTTGAGCTGGAACAACAACCAGCTCAATTTCACCAGCCTTCTCTTCGGCAGATTTTGAAGCTTCTGCCTTCAAGTTTTCCAACTCCTTCGAGTCTATCAAGGAATGACTGTGCATCAATGCCTTTTCACGAATATGATCAATTGGTGGCTTGGCAACAACCTCATGCAAGTGCTTGAGTTCGGTTTCGCCGATAACAGCTAATCCTAATGCTGCTGCACTAGCACCCAACACTTCCTTTGAAGGCGACCTCAACTTAGAGACCTCTTCTTCAGGCATGATGACTGCATTGTGTGCCTTTGCCTTGGCTTGCAAGTGTTCCCATGTTGGCTTTTCAGAGTTTGCAACCAAAGCCTCATAGTCACCATGAGGAACTAATCTGACACCAGCGGCATCTGCCTTACCCTCTAAGGTTTCTTTGCTTGCAAGCACTAAAGATTCAAACTCTGCAGTCGGAACTACCTTCAATCCTGCAGCCTCTGCCTTAGTTTCCAAAGGTTCTTTACTTGAAGCCAACATAGATTCGTATTCAGCATTTGGAACTAATGTAACACCAGCAGATCCAGCCTTTGACTCCAACGTCTCCTTGCTTGCAGACAACAATTGTTCATATTCAGAGGCGGGAACCAATTTGAATCCAGCAGTTTCGGCCTTTGACTCAAGTGGTTCATTACCGGCAGCCACTAAAGCTTCATATTCTGCAATAGGCATCAACTTCGATCCAGCAGCGTGAGCCTTTACATCCAAAGGTTCTTTTGAACCGGAAACTAATGCTTCGTGCTCTTCTCTTGGAATCGTAATGTGTTGGTGAACAGACGCATGTTGCTTCAATGAGTCCAAGGATGGCTCTTCTGCCGATTTCTTCAACGATGAGTAATCGCTCACTGGTAAGACGACGTGCTCATGCTTCTTTGCATGATCGCTAAGAATAGCCAAAGATGGGTTCGTCATCGAGTGGTAGTCAGACTTCTTAACAAGAACACTATCAACATCATTGGCATGATCGTCCGGCAGCTTTTGGCTCTTCGATTGAAGTTCTTCGTACTCCTCAACTGGAACTAACGCATGAGACATGCTCAGCGCATTTTCCTTCAATAAGTCAATACTTGGCTCGCTTAACTTCTTGTATTCTGCATTTTCAACTACCGCGTAGTTCAATTGAGCGGCCTTCTCTTGCAAGTAAGAAATTGAAGGAGATTCAAGGGAGTACTGAAGTTCCTTCAATGAGTCAGGTTTGATGAGAGTCATGTTTTCTGCCTTAGCATGGTCATCCAAGGATCTGTTTGCCTTGGATACTAATGAGTTGTACTCCAGCTCCTTAACGACGGTATGGGAATGATCCTTAGCTTTAGATACAATGTGTTCAATTGTTGGCGAGTGTGCCTTAGATGCAAGATCTTCATGGTCTGGCTTAGAAATCAATGCTAATCCTGCTAATCCAGCGACCGCCGCAAGGTGCTCCTTGTTAGGCTTGTGTGCAAGTTCTTCAAGCTTAGCAAGCTTGTCCTTTTCAACCACTGCAAAGCCAGCATTAGAACTCTTTTCCTTAAGATATGAAATGCTTGGCTCTTCAATCAGCTTTGTCAACTTAGTGTGTTCGCTGGATGGAATTACAGTGTAGCCAACTTCCAGTGCCTTGGTGGTGAGGTAGTCCAAAGCAGGGGTCTCCAACTGCTTGTTCAACAAGTCGTGATCACTCTTTTCAAGGGTTACCAATCCATGTTTTGTAGCATGAGTTACAACAGTTTCCTTACTTGGGTCAACCAATTTGTCATATTCTTCATCGGCAACAACAGTGTGATTATGAACACCACTCTTAGATTTGATGTATTCCAAGTCTGGTGCTGCATGTGAATCAACTAACTTCTTGTGTTCTGCTGCATCAACCACTAATAAGCCTAATGTGCTTGCGTGTGTCTTCAAGAATTCCACAGGAGGGTGTTCATTAATCAGCTTCAACTTCTCTAACTCCTTCTGGTCAACGAGAGAGTGTTGAACATTGGAACTCTTTTCGTGCAAGTAGTCAATAGAAGGCTCGTCAATTTGCTTTTGTAAGCCTGACAATGTCAGTGCTTCAACCAACTCAAGGCCATTAGAATGAGCATGCTCTTTAAGGTAGTCGGTGGAAGGCTTCAGAAGCTTCTCCACCATCTCTTCGTATTTCTTCTTGTGGACTACATGCATGTCAAGTGTGCTTGCCAAACGTTCAACTTGCTCCTGAGTAGGGTTGCTCAACTGCTTCAACATATCATTGTGCTTTTCCTTTGGAATAACAATCAAACCTGCAGAATCTGCAGTTGACTCGATTTGCTTTCTCAGAGGAGAAATCGCCAATTTTGTCAATTCATCATAATCCTTTTGTGAAATAAAAGCATAGCCAAACGTCTCTGCGTTGTTCTTCAAGTAGTCAATCGATGGCTTGTTAACAGTGGCTAACAAGTTGTCGTATTCCGATTGAGGAATCAAAACTGAGTTGAAAGACTTCGCATGTGTGTTCAAGACATCAATAGTTGGGTTTTCAGCTGCATTTACAAGTTGCTTGTGCTGTTCTGCTGGAATAACCACTAAACCTGCCACCTTACACTTTTCCTCGAGGTAGTCAGTCTTAGGGGAATCAATTTGAGTGTTTAAGATTTGTAATTCCTTCTTGTCAATAATGGCAGAATCATAAGTAGTGGCATGTTTGCTCAAGAATTCAAGCGAAGGCTTCTCAATGGACTGTCTTAAAGCTGAAATTTCGTCGTTAGGAACAACTTCAAATCCGAGTTCTGCACTCTTTTCTTTCAAGTATTCTTGAGATGGCTTATCTAACTTTCCAAGAAGCTGTTCGTGCTTATGAGTTGGAATTGCAACCAATCCAACTGCGGTGGCCTTCTCAATTATGTGCTCCTTGCTTGGTTCGTTGGCCCTGTTCAACAAATCACTGTGCTCCTTATTAGTGATGGCGACTAAACCACGAGTTTTGGCCTTCTCAGAAATAAAGTCAGCACTTGGTGATTCGACAACTTCGTTCAACTTCTTCAATTGAGACTTTTCAATTAAATCATGACCCAAGTTGGCAGCGTGTCTATCAAGATCTTCCTTCAGTGGATTTTGCAAATTCTGATGTTCATCTTCAGATAATGCAACGAGGCCAAGAGCAGTAGCCTTGGAGCGAACGTGTTCTGAAGTTGGTTCATGTGCCAAAGACTTCAAGGTAGCGTGGTCTTCATTGGAAACAAGTACGTGATCGTGTTCTCCGGCGTGTTGCTTTAATTTATCAACAGATGGCTTCAACAAGTTCTCATAATGCTCTGACTCAATGGCAACCAAGCCCAAAGCGCCAGCCTTTTCTCTGACGTGGTCAGCATCGGGGCTGTTGGCCTTGCCTTCCAAATTAGCAAATTCATCAGAGCTGATTACCACATGCCCTTCTCTTTCCGCATGCTTCTTAATGTCAGAAAGTTCAGGCATATTAGCTCTTTGAAGTAACAGCTCGTGCAATTCAGAAGAAGAAACCACTAATCCAAGAGCTCCAGCATGGTATTCAAGGTGCTCTCTCGAAGGAGCATTAGCCTTTGAGCTCAAGTCATCAAACGAATTCTTAGAAACAATCACGTGGTCCCTATCTGATGCCTTCTTCGAAAGATGGTCCAAGGATGGGTTGTTGGCCATTTCCTTCAATTCGTGGAGATGAGCCGAAGAGATAATCATGTGATCATGGATTGCTGCCTTCGAAGTGATGTGTTCAAGAGAAGGATTGTTAGCAGAGTTTTCCAAACTTGCGTGGTCCTCGGCATCCAATAACACCTTATTATGCAAAAATGCCTTCTCATTCAAATACTCAACGGTTGGGGACTCGATCTTGGATACCAATTTGGAGTGTTCCTCAACAGGCAAGATAACGTGGTTGTGTTTTTCTGCTCTGCTTTGAACGAAGGCCAATGTTTCGCTAGATTCCTTCAACTTGGCGTGCTCAGCAGCAGTTGCTGTCAATTGAGTGTGATCATCGTCAGGGATGACCGTCAAGTTGAGATCCTTAGACTTTGCAATAATGTGATTAGCGGTAGGTTCGTGAGCTAACTTCTTCAAATCGTGGTACTCCTCATTGGCGATCAACGTGTGTTGCAAATCAGTTGCAGTTGCCTTGATAACATCTAACAGAGGCTTTTCGGCGCTCTTCTTCAATTGCAATAATTCGTCGTCACTAACAATAGCATGGTTCAACCCTGCTGAAGACTTCTTCATGGTGTCCAACAGAGGGTTAGCAGCGTCATACTTCAACTTCTCGAGTTCGTTGTCATGAACAATAGAGTATCCTAACGAAGGAGCAGTGGCCTGTAAAACCTCCAACGATGGCTTTTCGGCTCTCTCGCGCAACAGCGCAAGCTCTTCATTAGAAAGCACAGTGTGGTCAAACTTTGTGGAGACAGACTTGACTAATGGCAACAGTGGATTTTCAGACTTGGTCTTTAATTCGTCCAACTCGCTGCTATTAATAAGCACACTGTTGTATAACAAAGCTTTCTCTGCCAAGTGCTCCTTCGGAGGTGAATTTGCCTTTTCCTTCAAATCTTCTAATTCTTCCTTCTTCACAAGCAAACAACCGAACGCATTTGCTTTCTGGCCCAAGTGGCCAAGCAGAGGCAGGTTAGCCTTGGTTTGAAGTGAGGCAAGATCGCCATCTAACACCAAAGCGTATCCGTGACGCTGAGCTTGTTCTGTTAAGTGATCAACAGTAGGTTCATTAGCCAAAGATTTAAGGTTCTTGTGGTCATCTGCCAGAATCACAGTGTAGCCCTTGTCTGCGGCCCTTGTGCGCAAATGTTCAATGTCTGGGTTGTTTGCTAAGTTTGCCAAACGGTCGTGGTCATCACTCTTCACGATAATGTGATTATGAGTGGCAGCCTTAGAGTGCAAATGGTCAAGATCAGGTTCATTGGCCAATTTCTGTAACTTTTCGTGTTCTTCATTAGGGATTAAAGTATAGTTCAAAGACTTGGCCTTGTCTTTAAGGTGGTCGACATCTGGCTCATTAGATAACTTAAGCAAGCGAGAGTACTCTTCACTTGGAACAACGGCGTGATTGTGAGCGCTTGCTTTTGTACGAACATGGTCAATATCTGGCTCATTGGACAACCTGACAAGAGATTGGTGATCTTCTGAAGGCAACACAACCAAGCCAGCAACTTCGGCCTTTGTTTTGATATGCTCAGCAGTAGGCTCGTTTGCGTTTGAAACCAATTGGTCATATTCGTTGTTGTCAACTAGTTTAAGGTTGTGCGACTTAGACTTTTCTAACAAGTGCTCATAAGTTGGCTCATTTGCTTGAGACAACAATTGGGCATATTCCTTTTGAGATACAACTTCGTAGCCCAATTCCTTGGACTTCTCTTTAATATCTTGGAGCAGAGGCTTTTGCAATTTTTCGTGGTCTGAAGCCTTCAAGACGGAGTAGCCCTTTGCGCTTGCCTTGGAGGAAATGTGTTCGATAGTTGGTTCATTAGCGAACTCATGCAATTGTGTGTACTCGGATTTCGAAAGAGTGACCAAGTCGTGTTTGTCTGCTTGTAATTTGACGTGGTTCAAATTAGGTTCGTGAGCAAGTTGTCTGATTTCATCGAATTCCTTTTCTGGAATAACAACATGCTTGGAGTCCTTTGCCTTTTGGGTGATGTGCTCTAAAGTAGGGTTTTCTGCAGTCTTTCTCAAGGCCTCAAATTCGGCTGCTGTTAGTGCAACAAGGCCAAGCTCTTTCGAGTGTTGGTGCAAACGGTCTGCATTAGGAACCTTCAAATCATTCACCTCCTTCGAGCTTAAGACAACATGGTCGTGCTTAGAAGCATGCTCTTGCAATTGGTCTATCAGAGGGTTGACAAGTGCAATGTGATCATCGTTATGAATTAAGACGTGGTCGGCGGCTCTAGCTTTTTCTTGCAAGTGATCGACGCTAGGTTCGTGTGCCATACGGACCAAGTCATCATAGAACTTGGTTGGAGAAAGTATGAAGCCAAGCTCATTTGCTTTAGAAGTCAAGTATTGCTTGTCAGGTTTCTCATGCTCTGCAAGGGTAACTTGATATGACTTCCACTGATCTTCGGGAATTGCGCGGAAACCCAACTCCGAGACCTTTGAGAGCACATAGGTTTCCGAAGGAGTTTTGTAACTTTGCGAGATCTTTTGCAACCTGTTGAATTCGCCCGTGGAAACTAGTTCGTATTCATTCTCCTTAGCCTTACTAGTGAGGAACTCCAAGGATGGTTTTTCAAGCTTACTGTTCAACATGTTGAGTTCATCTTGGGGTATAGTAACCAATCCCTTTTCTTTAAGTTTGTTGGACATTTCAGTCTCATTAATTAAGGCTTCGTGCTCACTCTTTGTAAGAACCACAAAGCCACGGCCTTGAGCAAACTTGATGATTTCCTGTTCGGGCATCTCCTCGATGTTGTATTGGTTTAATTCTTCATACTTGTCGTAAGGAATCAAGATCAAGTTGTTTTCAGATGCATAGTCTTCGACCTCTCTCTTTGGAGTAGCGCCTTGTAATTCCTTTGATAAGATTGTCTTTTTTGGAGTCTTGTTTGTGTCTGAGTCAGAGGAGTCGTCGTCTATCAAGTAAGGGATGTTGTAGTCGCCCGTGGCTGCGGTGACATTCAAACTTCTCTTTGAGTGGATAGAGTCTGCGTCAGACAAGGTAGCGTCATCAATGACAGCAGCCAACTTTGGAGGCTTGGAAGGAGTGTTTTGGATATCCTTTGTGATGAAGTCGTCCCAGGTGCCGGACTTGTTCTTTGCGTCATCCTCAGTGTTCAGGGTATTGTCTTCGTCGGTCTGGTCGTCGTCAACGTCTTCGTCATCATCAGTGACAATGTATCTGGAGGATCTTTTTGAAGGAGAGATCATAGACGAACGGTTGGAGACAGGTTTCAAGTCGGTGGAGCGCATACGCTTTGTTAATTTGTTCAACTGCAGTTTCAGGGATTGGTTGTTCAAGGCATTGAACTCGTCCTTTCTCAGTTTGAGCAAGGCTGATCTCAACTTTGCGATTGTTCTGTTGTTGTGGTTCAAGGTAGCCCTCAAAGTTTCGACTTCGAGCTGTGGATTGCGGGGGTCTACTGTAGGCAACTCAGTTGGTTGAGAATCAAGCAAGATACTATCGAAGTCTAGGGATTCGTCGTCTGAGTCTTCGCCAATGGATAATGCAGTGAGGGAGGTATTCAACACCGAATTGCGCTTGGATGAGGTGGTTTTGATTTCCTTCAGGTTGGAGATTTTCAAGTGCAATTGGTCGTTTTCATCGTTCAACTCCTCAATCTTCTCATTCAATTCGCCAATCTCCTTGTTGAAGTTAGTCTTGAGGGATTCGTAGCTCGACTTGATGCTTTGGTTGTGTAAAATGAGATCATCGTTTTCCTTTTGCAAGGACGCAAACTTCAATTGCAAGTCCTGGTTGAGCTTGAGAAGCTTTTCCTTTGAGCTGCTAAGCAGGTGGACTTGGTCGTTCAAGCTGCTCAAGTTTGACTCCAACTCCCAGTTTTTGTCTTTGAGATCAGATTCGTTGCTGATTTGGAAATTGCGGGAGCTTTGGAGCTTTTCGATTTCCTCTTTGTAGTGGTGGACTTCTTCCTGGCTGGACTTAAGCTTCAGCTTGTATTTTTGGTTTTCTGCAGTCAAACGACGGCATTCGCTCAACAAGTTCTCACTGAGGCCAACGACAAAGTTCATGTCGTTACCCTTTGTTTCTGGACCAAGACTTGTTGAAGGGTTGATGACAGGTATGTTAGGCATGGAGTTACGCAGTGACATCTTTTTGGTGGTGTTGGCTCCATTTCCAACACTGCTCAAACTTGGTAACGCTGGTAAGGGTGGGAGCTGTGGTGGCGTGCTTCCAAGTTGAGCTGGAATACTGTTACTCTTGGGGATACTGGGCGGGACATTCTCTTGATCTGGGCGCAATTGGGTATCTGAGCGCTTGTGAAACAATCTCTTCTGGATGTCGGAAAGCTGTCCCCTAATGTCTTCCTTTCCGTGGGACATCTCAAATATCTTCTACTGATGTTCGATTGCTGGGTTCCTAAGGACTGTTTTCGCTTTCAGCCTAATTCTTGTTACTAGTTAAAAAATCTTTTTGCTGCCTCGCTAATTAAATGTTTACAGTCACTGAGAAATCAAAACAAACAAATCCGGAAACACTTACGGAAGGATAAAAAAAAAAAAAAAATAGAGAGCTTACGTGTATCACAATTAATGTGTCAGCTAGACTAGTTTTAGATCCTTAATTAGAAAACAGGGTTTGGTACCAGAGGTCTACGAGTGTAGCAACGAGACTCGATTTGACACCAGTTTCATCAAGCGAAAATGGAAAAAATTAAACAGGCAATTAACCAGTGTGCATGAACAACTAATGGGCATTCATTGGACACATCAGCACCCAGTGCCCTATATCCTATTCCAGCGCAAAGCAGGGGGGATGTGCATAATCAAGTCTCACCAGACGATGAATCAGGCGTTTTTTCGCCAGTGAAATTTTCATAATTCGACGTTACGAGGCAGCTCCTTGATTATGACGCAAAAAATGGTTGCCTAGTGCGTGGGTTATGAAGCCTTTAGTGATGCGAATTAGAGATGCGAATTAGAGATGCGAATTAGCAGACATGCAAATTAGGCCATAGAAAAGCGAAGTAGCAGACATGCGAAGTAGCAGAGATTCGAATTGGCCAGATGTGAAGTAGCAGAGGTGCGAATTAGGTCATAGAGAAGCGAATTAGCTAAGCAAAGTAGCAGACTTGCGAAGTAGCAATGATTCGAATACGCCCATAGAGAAGCGAATTAGCAGAGATTCGAATTGGCCCATAGAGAAGCGAATTAGATGCAAATAGATATGCGAATCACGTAGCATTTGATCTGAACTAGCCCAACAGAGGAACGCTTCTTTATTAGGAACCCCTCTTTTACTGAGGATCTCTTGTATTTATGAGGACCCTCTTTTTGTGAGAGGTTGGATATACAGTAGCTATTGTAAATATACATATATACGAAGGCCCTACCTAGAGCAAGTTGTGAATCTATAAATCATTATCTCTTTTGCTTTGCAATATTCCCAATGTGACGGAATTGGAGCGGTAGTAGTTTGGTCTAATCTGTTCTTGCGTGCTTTTTGTTTCGTCTAAGTGGTGTGCTTTTGGAAATGGACTAAACGCAGGATCTTTGTTGTAGTGGTTGTTGAATCTAACAGCCAAGTTGGACAGCTGAGGGGAGTTGGCTGCACCTGAGTTCATTTTGACGTGAGAGTTGAGAGTTGCGTGCTCCACAAATGGTGCGTTGTTGATTAGTGGGGACACGAGACGACCTCCGGCGCCGGCGCCGGCACCGAGGCCGGGACCTGGTTTGGCCAACGCGGACGGGAGTCGGTTGGTGCCCAGGATGCTGGTGGCACCTCTGCCAACCTCGATTCCGGACGCTGGAGGTTCGAGAATCACCGTGCTGATACTGGAGCTGGCGCCCATTTGCTCGGCAGTGAGTGTCGTGGTCGAGCCTCCGCTCGCCAACACTGACACTGATGGAGGTACCCCTACAATGCTTCCGCGTGGAACATCCAGCATGAGTCCCACAGGAACATCCGCCAACTCAGGCTCGTGGTCCTGGAAAAGAATAGGCACAAAGGTGGGTATAGCTCCATCCGAGTTGGTGTGTGCGTGGTTGACCAACCTGGGGAGATTCGAGTCGTGCGACTTGGCGCGGTTGCTCAATGTCAACATGGGCCTGGACGGTGGTGCTCCCTTGACCTTCAGCGAAAAGGCAAGCGTCAAGTTTCCTTCCTCCTCGTCCTCGCTCGTCGACGACGAAGACGACAGGTACAGCGAGTACGACGACATGCTCAGGAACTTTTGCAACGGTGCAATGTCTTCGGAGGTTTGGTCCCGGCGGGAGTTGGTGTCAATCTTGACCGTGGGCGTCTTCATCAGCGAGTTCAAGTCAAAGGCCTGGAACTTAGCGTTGATGTGGTCAATAGGAATGTCCTTGCTGCCATTCAGCTTCAGCTTTTGCTTGGTGAACTCCTGGTACTTCATCGTTAAGTACTCGTCGTTAAGACTGTCCAAGCTTGCAAAGCTTTCCGTCAAAGGAAGGGACATGACCGACGACGGACGTCTTTTGTCGTTGTGTATACTGATCGGTCCAACCTTCAACTTTGGCGTCAGCAGCGACGCATGCGTGTGCTGCAAATGCGAAGAGATCTGTGTAGGAACCGCACTGTGGTGTGGTGGGATCTCCAATGGATCTTGGAGACTGCTGTGTGGGTGTGTGGGGTCCAAGTCCTCGCTGGAGGTGGTGGTTCTAGAAATCGAGTAGTTGCTAGATCTTCTTCTCTTGGCGTCTTGGAGCTGGAGACCCTTAAAAGTATCAACGACAGAATGGTTCATCATGTACAAATCACCGCCTACGTTTCTTTTTGTTTCTATCTGTGGTGCTTCAATAACACCTGCGCTCGAACCACGACGCAGTAAGGAATTCTCATCTATAATTCGTCCCAATCCGGAAATGGAGTACGACGAAGGCTTTGAGTTTAATTTAGTCGGTGCTTGTGGAGGTGATGCTTGGTGTGCTAATGCTGAGGGTGTGTGTGGAATGCTCAGAAAGTAGTCTTCTGCGTGAGAACCTTGACGAGATGCAGGTCTTGAGTTCGTGGTTGAATGCGTGGTTTGTAGGTAGTCTGTGAACGGGCCCTTGGGGTCTTCTGAGAGAATAAACAGGTTATTGGTGCCTAATCTGGAGGTCAGGGTAAAGTTCGAGCTACTGGATTCGTCGCTCGAGGCACTTCTCGAGTGCTCAAGTGCCAACAGCGCAAACTTGGAGCGTACATCCAGCTCACTCCCACCGCTGGCCTTGATAGCACGAACTAATCCTCTCTTCATTCTAGAACCAACGCCAATAACAGCGTTGTCAATGTCCTCTTGTCCCAAAACCTCCGGCTCAGCGTTGCCGTTCAAGTTGCAGAATTCGTTCAAAAGCTCGCAGTCGTCTTCCAACCCCATAAGTGTGAATGGGTGTGCCTTGATGTTGGCAATGTCTATACGGGTCTCGCTGTTTTTATCGAGTAACTGCCTGAGCAAGTCCTTCGCCAACTCGAATTCCTCTTCGAGAACCGGTGCTGGTGAATTGAAGGAGTCGACCGAGTCGGGGAATTGCAATTCCTGATTGCAAATAACCAGGAAAAGTTCAAACTCAGAATCAGCATTAAAGGGAACCTTTCCAAAGAGAAGACAGTAAAGTGTGACACCAAGAGCCCAGATATCTATTTTGTTGTTAATTCTGGGGCACTGGATGGAAGCTGTGCCGGAAGCCAACAGTGCAACCAGTTGCGAATTAGAAAAGTTACTGTGGCAAAGCTCTGGGGCAAAGAAAGCAGGGGTTCCTGCAGTTTTAGCGAGTTCAAGTTCGTTCATCACTTGGCCGTCAAGGCTCGAAGCAAAACTGACCCCAAAGTCACTGATCTTGACGCAGTTCAGCGCCAGCACAAGTAAGTTGGCAGGTTTGATGTCACGGTGGACGATACCCTGCATATGCAAATATTCAAGACCAAGAACAACGTCCCTGAAGATCTTACGCGACTGCTTGAAAGTCAAGTTCGGAAGCATTTCGTTGGAGAGCAAGTAGTTGTCTTGGTCGTCCTCGTCAACCACGCACTCTGTTTCCTCGTCATCTGCATCGCTGTCATTGTGGGGCTTCGATCTCTTGCGGTCCTTAACAATTGACCTTCTTCTGGCACCGCAGCAGGGGATGTCATCTGTTGGAGTTCTCGTCACTTTCGTTCTCTTGCTGCGCTTCCAGCGAATCTCTCCTTTTTCCAAGTACTCCAAAACCAAATAAATTTTGTTCAGGTTGATGTCGTCAAGCACTTCTCTCAATTTCACAATATGCTTGTGGTTGCACTTTTTCATGATTGCAATTTCCTTTTTGATTTTCTGGTCTTCGTTGGCCACCTCGGAGGAACTCTTGCGCATTCTCAAGCTGGGCCTTGACTTTTTGGATCGTCTGTTGACAATCTTGATAGCAACCAACTCGTTGTGGATCAAGTCTTTTGCCAACTTGACCTTACCGTGTTCACCCTTTCCTATTTCACGTAAAATCTCGTAAGTGTTCAAAACTTTGCGGCGCGTGAGGGGGTCATACTCTAGGAAAACCTGGTCGGTTTCTTTCACAACATGGTGGTTTCTGAAGGTGACGGGCTGCGGATGCTGCAATGCAGCGTACTTTCTATCGGGGGAGGTGGGAGTAACGGCTCCAGCGACGCCAGAGCCGGCGCCGTTGCTGCCTACAGCCTCATCACGTGAACGTAACAACGAGCGGTGGAGGAGTCCGGCCACCTTGCCAAACAAGCTTGGGCGGCGCATGTTTTCTGGGGACAAGGGCAAGGTTTCGTCGCTGTTTGGGTCGCCTGCGTTGGTGGGCACGGATTGGGTGGATTCCGAGGTCAAAGTGGGTGTGATTGGATCAGACATTGATAACGTCGCGGTTGCTGGGGCTGCCAGCGCCGGAGTCATGATCACCTGTAAAATCGATGCATTGGTAGATACCAGGGTGGAAGGCGTGGTGGTCGTGGTGTCGTTTCTTGAGTAAACGGTCGAAGTGGTGGACACATTCACCTCAGTGGCGCCATCTCCGTTACCGCAAATATTCACATTCGCTTCGCAATTTGTTGAGCACCCATTCTCAGATGTGGTTCCCACATACAACTTCTCTCGAGTGCACATTGTGTTCTGTTCATTTATCTCTTATCGTATCTAACGAATGGGTATTCCACTTGTGGATCCTTCTGTTCTAAATTTTCTTTATAAGGGGTAGGAACAGGTTTCCATGTACAAAAAAAGTAGATACCAAAAAAAAAAATTTTGGAGCGTTCAAAGGAAAAGAGAGTCTAAAAAAAAAAAAAAAAATTCCAAGTTAAGGACAGAAAGACTAGAAGTTTGAAGAGTATGAGCATATCATGTGTGAATTGGATAGAGAACATGGTGAACGTGCACGACAATTACGGGAATTGATATGGGTCGACATTCTTTGTATTTTTCTTATCGTACCAGTTGATTTTCCCCTTATTCCGAACTACTCATGGGTTAGACTTTTTCACTCCATAAGTTGAAATACCCATCAGATGCTACTAACCACTTGCAGATACCGAATGCATATGGGATATTTGTACATCAGAAAAACATAGAGATGATCCCAGCATCACATGGATCATCTGGAATCAATGCTGGATGGCCGGATTTGCTGCTGCTGGATCTGATTCACACCGATAACAATCCCTTGTCACTCCATGCCGTTCTATTGTTCGATGTCCCAGCTACGAACTTTGCTGGATTTTGTGTGGAGAGTTCACAAGAAAAAAAAATTGCACAGTACGTTATTAGAGTTTTCCGTTTTCGTGAGGTGAGGAGTAGTAGTGTAGGAGTTATCGGCTATAGTAGGAGGAGGAGGGGAGAACCGTGCAGAATATGAACACTGGACGGTGGCCAACAACGATATTTTGCCAGATGGAATGTTCTCAGGAGGATTGAATTACCGTGTAAGCTGATCGAAGCAAATTGCCTATGTTGTCAAGAGTACTTGGAATTAAACTCTTGTGAGAGACCGGACTTTTTCGAGGCTAATTTTTTTTTTCATATGTACTGTGTCAACCAACGGATTCAGGTTGACAACGACCTCTGCACCGTTCGATTTGTTGGTGAGATACCACAATGGCCGGGCACTGAGGCCCTAGGAGTTGAATGGGACGATCCTCTACGAGGCAAAAACAATGGCAGTTTAGATGGAGTGCTGTACTTCACCTGCCTCCATCCAGGGGCTGGGTCCTTTTTGAAGTTGGCCAGCAAGAAAATTCACCCAGGCGTTGATCTTGCTGATGCCTTGTTGCAGCTGTACCAGGACTTGGACGCAGTGGTTGGAGATCATCATTTCGGGACCAAAGTCGTGGAGAGTTATGGATTTGCAAAGCTCAACCGGCTCCGCGCAGATTTGCACCAGCTAGTCCTGGTGACTTTGGACAGGAAGGGCATCGCGTATTGCAACGATTCGGCAATAGTGGCTACTCTCACCCTGGTTCAGCACTTGGACCTAAGTTATAACTTGTTTGATCTGCTGCTTTTGAACGCTTTGACCCTGCTCTCCACTTTGACGGAATTGAACTTGAATGGGAACAGATTCACAGGGCCTCCCTCATTACCATGCAATTTAAGCATTAAAACACTCAAGCTCAACGACACAAAGGTTTCAGTGGCATTTGTGAACGCAATAACATCGAAATGTCCCAACTTGAAGTCACTTCAACTTGCATCAAACGACTACTACGACCACCACATCGACCAATTTCACATCTCGGTCGTCTTGTTAAACTTGTCGTTCAACAACTTGACAAAAGTGCCTTCGTTTCCAGTAGAGACCTTGCTACTCTCAGATAATCAAATTAGAGAGATATCCGGCAGCTTCAGTGCAAGGGAGGTTGACCTCAGGTACAATAAAATAGATAGCTGGACTATCATCGACTCTATTCCCAAAGCATTTCCAAATCTCACAAGTTTGAGATGCAACAATAATCCCATCTCCGAGCTCCTCACGGCTGATGAGTTGAGCTTGCAGCTTATAGCTAGGGTTGGGAATCTCAAAGCATTGAATGGTTCCCCTTTGAGAAAGGACGAAATCGAAAATTCAGAACTTTACTTCATCTCACAAGTGCAAAACCAAAAGTTCAACATAGACAGACTGGGCACCAGATGGAAGCAATTGCTCTCAAAGTATTCTATCAAGGAAGCATTGAGGACAACGCTAAAAGATTCAAACAGAATTACCCTCTCATTGAACGGGAACTATCCTCGTGTCTTCCTCAATAACAATACTGTTCTCCGGCTCATGGGCATTATGTCTCAGCACTGCAATAATCTCTCGATTTTGAAGTTTCGCTTATATTACTATGTGAATGAGTTTGAAGACACTCAATTGAGAGTCAAGCTGTATTTGGTAGAACTGCACTTGCTACATCACTATGGCTTTTCAGAGGGTCAAAGTATATTTATGGAGGTTTTATAGAAGAATTCTAATGATTGCATGATTATCTACTTAGAAATGTAAGGGTGGTGTTTTCAACACCAGTGTTCTGGGTTTATTCCATCTCATGCGAAACGGCTAACACGAAAACACATACAAGCGCCTGCTACAACACCAAGCAAACACATCAATCACAACCCACACAAACACTTACGCAAATAAAATACCTACACAACTGAACTTAATATACATTATATCTATACTCTGACACCTAATCTTGGAAACCCCATAAACCATCCCCCAAGTAAGTCAACAATTCCACACCAATACCCTTGTTCTTTGACTTGATTTCGTCGGTAGACATGACTAACTTACCGATAGCCAAGGCGTTTTCCTTGCCTTCGGCGTAGACAGCAACAATGCTGTCCTTTTCCAAGGTTTCTGGCAAAGCAGCACCTGCACTGGTCAAACCAGGACACATGATGTTAGCACCAGACAAAACGAACTTGATGGCACCCCTGTCGACTTGGACACGAGGAAACAATTCCGGGTACTTGTGGACAACCTTCAACGAAGGGACCAACTCGTCGAACTTTTGAAACATCACTACATTGTTGTCAACAGAGTATAATTGGATCTTCTCCTCACACTTGATGTGGATCAATTGGGATTTCTTCGGTATGATAGTATCGATGGTTTCCTCTAATTTTGGGTACTGGTCAACAAACCTGGACTTGAGACCTCTCTGGACAGACGACTTGATATTTGAACGTGAGTGGACGTCATCCTTGCTGAACTTCTTAAACATGGTTGGTAGAGCAAAAGATGGTTGCGTAAAATTTTACCAGCGCTTTTCAATTTTGGCGGTGCACACTACAAACGAATCTTCTTACAGGCACTAGAGTGAAATGTCCAGATTTATAATTACAATGCCACCATGCGGTGCAAGACCTCGGTGACACCGTACTCAAAGGAAATCCAAAAGATTATTCTTGCCTATTATTAATGAACAGGTCTCTGAAATGCATCAGCACCCGCAGTTTCAAGAATATCCAGCTCAAGACCTGGTATAAAAGAACCAAAGCCGAGCGAGGAACAAGGCCGCCCCCGAGTATAATAGAAACGTTTCTACGTGTTCAACAGAGTGAACTTCCCTCTTTACCAACACTTCAATGGCCTCACAGGGGTGTTTGTAAAATAAAGGCATTCACTCGTTCTTCTTCCATGCTAAAAGTAACCTTCAAAGAAGCGTTACTCAACATTTAAAAAGGAGGAAAAGGTGGTTCCAAAAATTCCCTGGTTGTCTCATCCGAAGACTAACAACAAGGAGCTGTCAGGTTATAGTTTTCAACCAGCAAAAACATGATCTCGGACGAATCCTCACTGATACACGTAATGCCCCTGCATAAAGATGGAACCAAAAGAGAAGAGGAAAATGCAAACATTTTCTGGTTCTCGCCTCCAATTTATAGAAAAACAAATTTGTCCGGGTAAGCAATACTTTCGTTTGTGCTGCTGCTTTTGCAGCCATGTTGCTACAGGTTGAAGGTTGCAGCCATAGTTGTCGATACTGTATGAAGGGTTACTACATGTGCATTTACTACAGTCAAGCATGCTGCTCCTGAATTGATTAAATCGTTTATTTCATTCGCCGTCATTAACAACCTTGGACCTGATGTACTCGATGGATTCTGACTCAGACGGTTGGTTTCGGTGTGCTCTTTGCTTGAGCTTAAGTGCATCTTGCAAGGTGATTTTGGACTTTGTAGCTGTAAGTAATATTCGTGTCTTACTGCTGCTGCCAAACTTACCAGCTTGGGCTGTGAAAAGTCCTTGGTTTGGGTTATAGTTCTTCTCCAATGCGCCCTCTACTCCGGTGTAATATGTTGTATACAACTGCATCAGTTGTTGTTCAGTGAGAAACCCTGCATTTGGTCTGTAGTCCCTTTCATAAATGGCTTCCTGGACATGAGGTTCACTGTTCGATGCAATCGTCATGAGTTCGTCATCTAAACCATCGTCAAAAAGATCTTCATCGGGATTGGCTGGGGGATGGATGCATCCCAGTAGTTGCTCCTCCAATCCGTCATCAAATACGTCATCTTCGGTCTCAGATGGGTCTTCTTCTAGTGAGTTTGACTCGTCCGTCACTCTCTGCTTCAAATTGTCTACTTTTGATGGTAAGGGCCCACCTAAGACTTCATCCAACCCATCATCAAAAATATCACTTTCATCGGCTGGCTCTGCATGCACGGGTGTTGCTGTAACCACGTAATCTGGAACATCTATTTCCAATTCTACGGAAGGATTTGTTGTGCTATCCGTATTTGTCTTTTGCGCAGCTCTCTCTTCCTTAACATTGCTAGTGCCTTTGTCTTCATAAACAACGAGGTCAACTTCGTTTTCATCATCTAATGCAGAAGTTTTATTGGTAGCACGAGTTCCGTGCTCTCCCCCATTTTCCTGAGTTGGAACGTACTCCGGTAAATCGAGGTCCTCATCGATCGGGGGTGGGATAATCTTGGGCACAGATGGTCTTGGTCTCTTCGTCCCCAAAGTTCCTGTTTTTTTATACTCAAAGTCAGATTCACGTTTAGGTGCTTTGTTTGGAAGTGCTGGAGATTTACTCTCGTCTCGCTCGCTAGCATTTCTTGAAGTATTTGGTGTGGAAGCTAAGCGTCTCTTGACGGGCTTGTTAGAATTCTCGTTTGTGTCACTATCCGACGAATCAAGAATACTGTCTAAAATACTACTCTTGTCACTCTTTTCTATGTTCTGGTCATCAGTACTCTTATCACCAAGCAAAAGCATGTCCGTGACACTACGGAAACCAGTCTCCACGTCGTCAGGCATGAAAAACTTCTTTTGAGTCTTTTTCGTAGACTTGGTAGATTTTGTAGTTTTGCGCTTGGTAGCCTTTTTTTGAGAAGTTCCCAACATGTACTGAGTTGCAATTCTCACGATTTCGTCTTCATCATCCTCTTTCTTCAACTCGATATTCTCTTCTGGTATGTCGATGTACCGCTGTTCTACTTTGGGTTCAAATTGAGGAGGAATAATACGATTCTGAGGGGCTAGCATGATCGAGTTGCCTTGCATAATGTAGTTCTGAATATGCTCATATCCTCCCATTGCCTTGTCAAACTTAGACTCTTCATTTCCTGAGAAAAGTAATACGACTTTACCATCTCTTTTACGGCCTGTTCTACCCATTCTCTGGATATTTTTGATCGGAGAGCTGGTTGAATCGTAACAGATAATCAAATCAACTTCACCAATGTCTAACCCTTCCTCACCAATCGATGTACATACAAGAATGTTGTACACATCATTCTTGAATTGTTTGATAATTTCCTTTTGCATCTTCTGACTCATACCAGTGATTTGTGCTTCTTCGCTCAGAGTTCTCTTTTTTGGTCTATTGGCCGCATCCTTAGACTGAGGTAAGTCTACTTCCTCGTCTTCTTCTTCTGCTTTTCTCTTTCTCGATTTTGGAGCCGTTTTCTCCTTCTTCTTTTGTTTCTTCTTCGCATAATCCTCAAATCTGTCCTTTTCCTTGGCCTGTCCGATAAATATATGAGGTCTCAAGTCTGTTCCATGCTTTTCTATAGATTGAACGATTTCCAAAGCCGATTCTCTGAATTCGGTAAATATAATAACCTTCGAATTCGAATTAGTGGTATTTTCAAAAAAGTCCAGTAATTCTTCCATGATCGCTTCAATCTTCGGATGGGAATAGATGCTCGATGTTTGGAGGAATCGCTCTGCCTTCTCCAAAGCAACAGATACATGATCACTCAAATAGAAATCAGCATTGGTTTTATTTGTAGACTTCTTTTTGGACCATTTGAGATTAAACTCAGCATGCTTTTCTTTCAAGTACTTGTAGAAGGATCTGACTCCATAAATATTGAGCCTCTTCAAGCACTGGCCCACCACTCCAAGTAGCTGAAGTGTGTGAAAGCCAGACCATTTGACATTGTTCGGTAATTCCTTGTTCAGCATCAATCTTCTGGATGTCTCCATACAGTGGAAGAAGTTGATCTTCAGTGGATCTGTTATTTCGTATATCTTTCTCTCATTTGCAACTATAAGAGTAGGTTCTATTGCATCACAGATATGATCTATTAATTCAGAAGTCTCCAGCGAAGCAGGGATTATTCTTCTTTCCACCTTCCTTCTCTTCATATACTTTATAATGTCAATGCTGTTTTCGGTTCTGACTTCTATCTTTGATATCAGGAGGTTGTCGACAATCTCCTGAACTCCATCCACGTCTGCGGCCGGGGTTGCAGTCAATGCAAGAACGCGAAACGAGTTCGAAAACCTCTTCATGAACTTTACCACGTTGTTGTACGCGTAGTTCCCTTTTGCTCTGTGTGCTTCATCAACTACTAACAATACAATTGACTTTGGATCAACTATACCTGCGCACAAATCATTTTCTGCCACCTGGGGGGTTGTGAAAAATATCTGTTTGGTCTCCCAAATCTCACCTCTATTCTTTCTTGTTTTATCCAACAAGATCGCTACCTTTGAAGCAGATATCCCGGTGATTGAGCAGCACGCTTTGATCTGCTGTGCAACCAAAGGTTTAGTTGGCGCCATGAATATGATTTTGGAATCAGGGAACCATCTCATGTAGTTAAGAATAACTGTGGATGCGATAAACGTCTTTCCTAGACCAGTAGGTAAGGCTGCCAACAAGTTATGGTACAACGCTCTGTGTACAATATTATACTGATAATCACGGATCTCAAAGTTCGTTGGATAAATATAAGTCTCTAGACTTAGATCGTCAATTTTATGATGTGTTGTGTGTGGAACGAGTTGCATGCTTGGTGATCCATCTTCCTCTACTTTAACCTCTCTCATTAAAAGTCCATCCAATGTTCTTTGTGGTAGCAGTTTCCTTTGCTGGCTTTTCTCGCTGACCGCCTTAGAGATATCGGTCACAAGGAGAGCCTCTAATTCCTCGTCATCGTCCTCAAAGCATGAGTCTCCGTCACTCATGCTCCACTATACCTTCTCGTTACTTTTAGACGCCAACTCAAAATAACGCGTAGATTCAAAAACTAAAAAAAAATACGGGCCTATGTCTAATCCATATAAAGTGCTCTCGCAAGGTATTGAGAGGCTTACTAAACCATTAAATGATGTGCTTGAATCACACGCCAAGTTTAGGGAGCAGCAAGCATCAATTGTTCAAAACTTGTCATCAATTCCTCAAGTTTCAAAGCACTTACAAGATGCCAGAAAGTAGCTAGGGGATTGCGGAGGTCAGAAGGCAATCAGAGATTTTGCGACTACGAAAGAAAAATTCAAACCAGGCATAACTCATACCGATTTGCAAATCACATTAGCATGCTCCGTAGAATCGCAGCCATGTCACTGTCCACAGCAAGAGTTATTAAATCTGAAATTTCCGGTCCTATTGAAGATTCTATTGTTCAAAAGATCTCGGAATCCTTGAAGCCCACCTTCTTGAAAGTTACTAATGATTCCCACAAACATTCTCACCATGCTGGAATGAGAGGTGCTTCCAACGTCAAGGAATCACACTTTAACTTGGAAGTAGTTTCCGAGCAGTTTGAAGGAAAGAACATGCCGCTGAGACACAGATTAATCTACCAGTTGTTGGATGAAGAACTTAAAGAAAAGGGTGTGCATGCCTTACAAATGAAAACTAAGACTCCAGCTGAATACAGCAAAACATTGCAGTAAATACTTTGTACATAATGCTACGATCGATAAAACACAATAAATATACTTAATAGTGTATGTATGAGAGAATGAAATAAACAAATTATAAATCAAAAAAAAGGTATATCAAAAACCAAGACAGGCAAGGTCGTTAGAACTTCGTTATAATTACAGCGGGGAGCTCGCTTATTCAGCAAATGAGATTGGCAAGGTTCCGTTTTCATGTTGTTCGTCGTTGGAGACAGCATTTTCTTGGACACTGGCGTTTTTAGCAACCAATTCGACAATTCTTCTAATGACAGGCAAATTCAACCATGCTGGAACGTATGCTTCAACACGGGCAAATGGTCTTAATTCAATGGTTCTGAATGGGTCATTGAAGTGGCCGTCAGTAGATACAAGCTCAAACAAGTCGTCGGCATTGGTGGAGTCGTTTTGCTTGACTCTATCAGCAACAGCTTGCAAAACGTCTGGTGCAATTGGGGTTTCGTAATCAGCAACATAGTATTGAGAGATCAACTTTTGAATTTGAATTGGCTTCAATGCGTAACAAATTTCGTAGATGATTTCAATATCTTCTGGAGTGTTCTTTCTCAATTGCAACAACTTTGCAGCCTGTAACAAATGAGACAAATATGCAGATCCTTCTTGGATTTCATGACTCTTACACCATTCTTCCAAACGGGTAACGTTATAGTTCAATTGCAAGCCTCTCTTCCAAGACAAGAAGTTTCTTCTCATGATCAAATCGTTAAAACACAATGCATCAATAAATCTTAACAACTCAACAATAACTTCGTTCATCACTTCATGTTCAATAAAGTATGACTTCATAGACCAGTACACAGAGTTGAAGAAGGTCAAGATATCGTCCATCTTGTGCTGCACACCTGGAGAGAAAACCTTGGCCAAAAATGGTGAGTTCTCTGGAGCCATGAAACCTGGCAAGGATTGAGACATCACAACAGCACTGACAGCCTTCTTTTCCAAGTCCTTTTCCATCTTCTTCATCCACATGTTGTAGATGTTGTAGCTCAAAGACTCAAAGTCTTCCTTGACAACCACGACCAAGTTCAAGTATTCTTCAAATTCTTCCTTGCTCATTTCATTAGAAAGACTGTCATTGGCAACAATGGTCTTTTGAGCGTATGAGACAAAAGAGTACAATTCGTGTGTGTTGGAAAGCCAGAAAGCACCGTTAGAAATCACCTCATCTTCCTTCAATGAACTGACAATTTGTTGGATCAGAGACAAAACTTCACCCAAGAATTCTTCAGATTCCTTGGTCAAGCCTAATCTCCACATGTCAGACAAGATGATGATAATGATTCTAGCTGGGAACAAGACTTCCTTTCTAGTCAAGTCGGCTGCGACACCTGCAGCTGGAATCTTCAAACCCTTAAGCAAACCTTCAACGATTTCTCTGTGCAATTGTCTGGAGTCTCTTAACAATTTGAATAATTCATCGTTGATGTCATCAATGTTACCATCGTCATCGTTTGAGATTTCAATGACAGACACTGGTCTGTTGGTATCCAAAGACGTTGGAGAGTTCCAGGCCAAGGCACTGCTGTGACGCTTGTTGGTTTGGCTGATCTTTCTGCTTCTAATAATGGCTGCATTACCACCCTTGGCATCTCCATTGGTGTGTTGGCTCTGCAAGTTGGCCAATTCAGACTTCAATTGTTCAATGTGAGCCTTCAAATCAACTTCGATGGTGTCACGCTTGACTAAAGCATCCTTAGCTTGGTTCAACTCTTCAATATTACGTTGAACTTCTTGTCTCAAGTCAGCTTGTTCCTTGGTCAATGCTTCAATTCTAGATTCAGCACTAGTGTATTCAACCTTGATTGCTTCCAACTCACGGTTGACAGTCTCAATTTCCTTGAGGTGGTCAGCATTAGCAGAATCCAACTTTTCGGAAAATTCCAACTCTCTAGTCTTCAAAGCTTCATGAGCAGAGCTTTGTTGTTCCAACAACTTCTTGAGGTTGGTAATTTCGGTAACCAACTTCTTGTTGTCTTGGATCTTAGCAGCCAAAGATTGGGTTAAGTCGATAACCTTGTTTTCCAATTGGTAACTGACTTCCTTCAATTTGTTGAGAGACTTTGCTTCTTCCTTCAATTGCTTCAATTCGTACTTTGCCAACCTTCTTCTGAACAAAGACTGGATCAAAACAACCTTTTGCAAGTGATCTCTGTATTGAGATCTGGCTTGGTAACGTCTCCAGTGGTTTTGAATAACAACGGCAGACTTTTCCATTCTCAACTTTGTAATGTTGGATCTTGTTTGACGGCCTCTGATAGACTTTTGCAATATTATGATAGCGCTCAATGCTCTCTTTGTTTGTTCCCTTATCAAGTATCCACGAACCATAGTTTGGATCAAAGTTGCGGCAGCTGCTTCTCTTTCTCTCTTGATTTGTTCTCTCTTCAAGTGACCACGAATTAACGATTGGACTAAAGTGTGGGACTTCTTGATTTCCAAGTACTTCTTGTGATAGAAGTGTCTTCTCATGTTCTTTTGAATCATGACAGCAGACTTGTGCAACTTGTCAGATCTTAACTTTTCAAAGTGAGCCAACATACCAGCCTTGAAGAAAATCTTGGTGTTACCTAATTGATATTTGGTCTTGTCATCGATGCTCTCCTTCAAGATAGTGTCACACAACCCAGAAACTGATTCCTGGGTGGTGTTTGCACTACTCATAACCTTGATCCAGAGATCAGAGTGAACTAAAATGTGGTATCTGTCGGCAAACTCAACGTACGACCATCTAGATGGGAAACCAGCGCAGGAAATTCTAATTGTTTCCAAAACACCACAAGCTCTCAATTGTGATAACACCATTAATGAATCAAATTCCCAAGCTTTCTTGTGTTCGTTTGGCTTAATACACCTAATGTAGTGGACGTTGGTTGAGTTAATAGTCTTCATCAACTCAATCAATGAGTTTTTGAAAATGGAACCCAAAGTTGGCTTCTTGCTTGCAATAGACTTCTTGTTGCTACCAGCACCGGCAGTATTGTTAGCAGCTTCCAAAGCAGCAGCATTCTTGTCAATGATCTCAAGAACTGACTTAAGCAACTCATTGGTAGTACCCTTCAAGACGTCCAAGTGACCTTCACCAACAGTATCTCTGTTCTTTTCAATAAAACCTTCAATGTCGTATGAAACATCCAATGCATAATGACTAACAATAAACTTAGTTTGGCCGAATCTTGGCTTCTTGAAGACCTTGTTGGTTGGTTCCTTGTCCAAGGTTTGGTACATCTTTTCAATCCACAGTTGATCGTTACCTGCAGGCAATCTAGATTCTTCATCCAAAAGGGACAAGATACCTAATCTGTTTTCAATCAAATTAATACAAGGTTGGTTGTCTGCAAAGTCGATGAAAGACCATTCAATTTCTTCTTTGACATATTCTTCTTGTTCCAATTTGAAAACATGCTGATTAAATTCTTGTTGTAATTTTTCATTAGCGTAGTTGATACAGAATTGTTCGAAAGAGTTCTTTTCGAAATGTTCAAAACCGTAAATATCCAAGACACCAATAAAAGACTTGATTCTGCTTTCAACTTGAGGAGGACACAAGTCTGCGTTGACGTAATCGACCAACCAATCGAAAAGTGCGGAATAAATATACTTGGCAAACGAGTCTCTAGCGACGATGGCTTGCTTGTGGTTCAAGTTACTGATAATCTTTTCAGATCTGGTTGTCAATTGCTTCTTAACACACCACTTTGCAAAGTTGACGGGGTCGATACCTAACAATTCACATGCTTTGACCAAATTAGTTTCATCCAGGCTCAAGTGGGCATCATTTCTAGTAGCGGAAATGTCAATGTTACCGATGTGCAAAAGAGCGGCCAAAATCTTGTAGATTTCGAATTGTTGGGAGTCATCTATGCCTATAAGGTCCAAGGCTTCTCTGGTTTCTTTGAATTCTTGGGCATCATCGATACCTTCGATTTTAGGGAAACCACCTTGGTTGGTGTACTTGTAGTCTTCAGCGACGGTCAAGCCCAACTTTGCCTTGTCGTCATCGTTCATACCAGCCAAAAGTTGGTAGAAAATGTGGTAATTTCTTTCATTAGCAGGTTGGAAAACCAATCTAGATCTTTCTAACAAGTAGGTTCTGATACGAGCACCGATAATCAGAGTATTTGAGCCGAAAAGAATTTCCAAGTACTTACCGAATCTGGATGAGTTATCGTTTCTGATGGTCTTTGCGTTACCAAAAGCTTCCATGATAGGGTTAGTAGCCAAGATTTGCTTTTCGACATCACTCATATCGGATTTATGTTCTGTACCGACCTTATTGTCTAACTCTGATTCTTCTTCGACGGAAGCAAAGTATCTCATGATATACTTGGCACTGACGGTTTTACCGGCACCGGATTCACCAGAAACAACGATAGTTTGGTTGCTGCCATCGAGCTTCATGTGGTGGTATGCATCCTCGGCAATAGCGAAAAGATGGGGGTCTAATTCACCTCTTCTTTTACCGGCATAAGCTTGAATAATATCTTGAGAATATAATTGATCCACTCTTTGGAAAGGGTTTGTTGCAATCAACACTATACCAGAGTAAGTATAAATGTTCAATTGAGAGTAACGTAATTTGATCGCGTGCAAAACGGCAGGTTCGTTCAAATATGAAAGAGATGTCAAATCTTCAGCAGCTTCCAAGATTGGAGGATTCCTCAAAGGTGGCAACGCTGTGTTTTCTTCATTCAAATTATCAGTTTCCACCTTAAATATCGAGTTTTCTTCCCCGGCTGGAGCAGTTTCTGTGACAAATTCCAAAATGTACTTGTTCTTTGCCAGATCAAAAGTGTTTGATTTCACAGAGGCACCGATCCAACCAAGGGTTTCATCGGGGTACCAACAGCGGGTACCAACGTCATACAGAGAAACCATCCCGTATGAAATTATGATAAACTTATAAAGTTTTTCTTCTCTCCTTAAGTCTCTTCCAAAAAAAAATCAAATAAGTTTTCTATGTGACACGTTCTTTTCCTTTTATTCTCTAATTATTACCAAAGTGAAAAAGGGCTAGATGTGTAATTGTTGAAAAACGATTTCGATTAAAAGCAAATGATAGAGGGGATCGTTGATTTGGGTATAATTCACTGCTGAAAGGTGTTAAGGTGTTGATAAATATTTTTGTTTTTTGGTTGGCGTGTTGATTTGATCTGAACGAGGGCGTGTATGTGGTTCAAAAAATTAAGCGTAAAAATTTTAGGCGTAGGGAACAAAAAAAAAAATGGATCCGCGTGAAGGTTAGTCGCGTTCGTTTTTCCACTTTTGATGTGCTAGATGTACTATGCAACCTTAAGGGCACGAGAGTGGTGTGAGAGAATGCTGAAACGGAGATTAGGAGGCCAGACTGTCGGGTGGACTCACAGGTGTGAGTTCCGCTTTTTAGTAGAAATCCTGTAAGCATCTCGTCAAAGATGATGAATACATTTTGCGTCCCATGTCTGTTACAGATTTGTAGCAGATTGGAGTTAAGCTGTAAACAAAACCTAGGAATTCTACAGTTTATAATGAACACCTAATCGTTTTTGAAAGAAAAGCTTTTCTTTTTTTTTCCGGGTGAACGAGTTTTTGCGGTATGTTTTGCTACCTTAAACGAGAGGAGACGAGCTACCGAATCTGAAATGGTTATAAATACCAGTGTTTTCCTAATAGAGTTAGACGATCAGAGAAGGCATATAATTCATCTAGACCAACAAGTTTTGCGTAAGGGGCTAGATGCTGAATGCGATATTGTAGGTCATGTGACACTCTTTTATGTAGTTATCCGATATAGTGTAACGGCTAGCACGGTTCGCTTTCACCGAGCAGACCCGGGTTCAACTCCCGGTATCGGAACTTTCTTTTTACTTTTTTTAAACCGATCTCAGACGTATCATCTACATCTCACAACAAACGACTTCCACAACAAACGGCGTCCAAGACAATCGGATTGTGTGCGATCCAACGGTGTTACTGTGAGACAAGAGTTAATGTCATTGCTCGCTCAATCAACAACCTTAGTAAAGAGCAGAGGTATCGGCTGCGAAAAGATTTCTCAGTTTTTGGAATTTATTTTGGAGAAACCTGGAAGGTGCTTTACCAATTGAGACTATAAGGTACATTCTGTTCATGAAAGAAGATTACAATCAAATTCCACATACTGCATAACACTACTTCAAAACAAGTCAATCGTGGAAGCATTTTTGTAGGTAGTTCTTAAAAGCAGGGATTCCTGTAAATTCTCCGATAAGTCCCTTCCCCTTAAAAATTGCAATTGGAAATTGAGATTGAACTCTATCTCTGGTTGAAAGCCCCGGTTGTTCAGTAGCCAATTGATCGTACGATATATTCCCCCACAGTTGTTGTACAAGGACAGGTCATGCAGAAAAGCAATGCTCCTCGAGCTGGCCTGGTATAGTTACATAGCAGTTCAGGAATTGAAGAAATCAGCCGCTACTTGAAAAAGATCAGACTCAAGTCGCTGCGTTCACTGCGCAACTTTATTTCTCCGCGTTTACCGTGGCAGCGGAACAGCCTACCTTTTTTAGCATTTCTCTCACGCAGACTTGGACCCAGACTCAACAGAGTCAAGGATTACCCCCCTTTAAACAAGCGCAAAGACAGATAACTATGAATTGTCAGCCATCATATGTAGAGTTTCATAACAGTAGCAAGACATTAAATTTCTTTTGACAGCTTGTCATCCCGTTTACAGAGAGTTACTTATCTTAATTTTTTTTGGACAGCCGGCTTTGTGAAAGAGGTGCAATCAGTGTGGGGGTAGGCCTGCACAAAAACGGATTGCTTTCAAAAGTATATAATAAGATTCTAACTCCTTTTGATTGACTGAAGCACAGCATGGCAATTGAATTAGAAGAAGTACAAAAGCACAACAAAAGAGGCGATTGCTGGGTGATTATTCACAAGAAGGCCTATGACATGAGTGACTTTCTTGATGAGCACCCAGGAGGAGCCGATATCATTCTCAAGTACGCCGGAAGGGATGCGACCAAAGCGTTTGATCCAATTCACCCAGCTGACACGATGAAGAAATATTTAGCTCCAAAGTACCATAAAGGGGATGTCATTTTCCCCAAGAAGTCTGCGGCAAAGAAACCAGCCCCTCGAGCAGCAGTTGCAGCAGCAGCGAGCGGAGGCGCCGCTACCTCGACCTCAACTAGCGCTTCTGCCAAGGCAGTTGATGAATTTGACGTTGAGTACGACGAACAGGACGATTTGCTTCCAATTACATATGAGCCTGCAGCACAGGTCTCTGGACCAACTGCGGATGAAGATGAAGGCGAATATGACGACGACGACGATCCCCCAGACGAATACGAGCTCGAGAGAAGAAAGCTTGTCAAGAAGAAGCCGGACTTGGCTTCACTCTACAATTTGCACGATTTCGAGTTTGTAGCTCGGAAAACGTTGGAAAAGATTGCGTGGGCGTACTACTCGCTGGGTAGCGACGACGAAATTACGCTCCGTGAGAACCACCATGCGTACTCTCGGATATTCTTCCAGCCGAAAGTGTTGGTAGACGTTTCTACGGTTGACTACAGCTGCAAGATGCTAGGTACCAAGGTTTCTGCGCCGTTCTACGTCACAGCTACTGCGTTGGGGAAGTTGGGACATCCAGACGGAGAAAGGGTGTTGACTCGAGGAGCACACACGCACAACGTTGTGCAGATGATCAGTATGTTGTCGTCGTGCCTGTTTGATGAGATTGTGGACGAGGCCAAAGATGGCCAGCCGCAGTGGTTGCAAGTGTACGTGAACAGCGACCGCGCAGTGACCAAGGAACTTTTGCAGCATGCTGAAAAGAGAGGAATCAAGGGTCTTTTCATTACTGTCGATGCGCCTCAGTTGGGACGTCGTGAGAAGGATATGAGACTGAAGAACATCAAGACGGTTGCGAGTGTCCAGAAGGATTCAACCGACATCGACACTCAGCAAGGAGCTGCGCGCGCCATCTCGTCCTTCATTGATACGTCGTTGAATTGGAACGATATCGCCTGGTTGAGATCGCTCACCAAGCTTCCGCTTATCTTGAAGGGTGTGCAGCGAGTCAGCGATGCCTTGAAGGCAATCGAATACAAGGTGGACGGGATTGTGTTGTCGAACCACGGTGGAAGACAACTAGACTACGCAAAGCCTCCGATCGAGGTGTTGGCGGAACTCAACCCGATCTTGAGAGAAAAGGGCCTCAAGGACAAGATCGAGGTGTACGTGGACGGAGGTGTACGTAGAGCTACAGACGTTTTGAAGGCAATCTGTTTGGGTGCAAAAGGTGTTGGTATCGGAAGACCATTTCTTTATGCAATGTCCACATACGGCGATGCAGGTGTTGTGAAGGCCATGCAGATTTTGAAAGATGAGCTTGAAATGAACATGCGCCTCCTAGGAGTAACCAAGCTCGAAGAATTGGACGAATCCTTTGTGGACTTCAGAAACGTGGCTGGTACTCGTTTGGTGGCTGAAGATAGGTTGTTTGGCTCCAATTACCAACCTCTCGACAAGCCTATGTTTGGCAAGTTGTAAGGCGAAATAGGAGAAACTAGATGCATACTCTATGCTACCAAAGTACAAAATATGTAAAGAATAAAAAATAAAGTCGATCTTTTGATAAACCACTCTCCCTTCTTTTTTTTTTTTTGCAGGTGCTATATAATTTTTCTGCCATCTTTTTTATTTATGCGTATTTCTCTCATAATGGTAAGCAGTTATTCCATGTAGCTCACAATAAGAACACACGGATCAACTTTGAAAAGCTTGATAATTGATCTCTCCTATGCACAGTGGTCATTGCTTTTTTCTTCCCTAATACGTCAGAGAATTCGTAGGTTTCAGCATGAGGAAAAGGCAAATTACGAGATCTAAAACCTTAGGTATACATAACCCTTATTTTCCCTTCCAATTTGTTCCCCTACATGTTTCTTCTCCACTCTTTGCAGCCACTTACTCATGTGTAACTCAGCGAGATAGCCATGCGATGACATCATAGGCGAAGGAGACACGATAGGAACGGAACGAAATCCAACACCCGCATATTTCATTCTGTTTCAATCATACCCCCCCTGATTACTTATTCCAGTAGGCATAAACATCTCCCAATTTTTATGTTTTTCCTCTTATTGTTCAAAAGGAAAGCTTAACAAAAAGAGGCTGATGCAACGCTTGAGCTCGGCTGAACCCATAATAAATTAAGTGCTGGATATTTTGGTCCTCACTTTACTCTGCTGCTACAGATTTTACGCAGACATAAATTTGAGGGAATTCTTTGATTTGACAAGAATCACAGCACACACGTCGATTACTGTACCAAATTCCGTAATTTAGCAATTCAGACACAAACTGCGTCTAGACCAGCACCTACTGGTGCCGTCAGCATTATCCTAGATGACTTGTGCCTAAAAAAATCGGTCAAAAATGGTGGGTTTCACCGGTCCCATTATTTGGGAACCTTGTAGAAAGCGTAGCGGGAGAAACTCCAATAGCATGTTTCTCGTCACCCATGTCGCTAGAAAAAAAAAGACCCCCCCAAAGTCAGCCACGCTTAAACAAGGGGGGGGTCATAGAATGGTGAGTTTCTTGTTTTCCCAGGATATTTAGTCTGGGTACATTTTTTTTTTTTTAGGGTTTGGGAGAATCCTGCATGAGTCCGCTGGTTCCCAACGCACAAATTTCTCTCTGGTCTCTGGATTTTTTTTGTTGTAAAAAAGATTAGAAAAAGAAGGTGGTCAGCTACAAAGTGTATCTGAAGTTTTTGAAACTACAACGGACAAATTTTAGGTCAAAGTGCTGTTCAGTTTGTGCTGTCTAGAAAGGCATAGATTTTTATCTGTTTTTTGTTGAAGAAGAAATGGTGCTTATCAATGGAGTGAAGTATGCTTGTGAGCGGTGTATCAGGGGCCATAGAGTGACGACGTGCTCGCACACAGATCAGCCGCTCACGATGATCAAGCCGAAGGGGAGACCTGCTCTGCAGTGCCAGCACTGCAGAGACCAACGGAAGCTAAAGAATCAACATGTTTCTTGTACTTGTGGGAAGAAGGGGAAACCTAACGGGGCAACACATGCACCGACATGCCAGTGTCACACAACACTGCACTGTACTTGTGGAAGCAACCAGAAACAGGCTAGTCAAAATGTGCATCATTTGCTGGCTCTGGAAAAAGCAAAGAGAAAATCCTTGATTTCGGCTGCAAATGCTGAAGCATTAAAGAAGAAGTCGGTTAGTCTGCTGACTCTGAATAGTGCTTCTCCTCAAACTGGAAACAACTCGGTTGGGTCGGGCTTGGGCTATCATGACGGCTCCTCCGTGTCTTTAACTATCTCTGATCCTATTGATTACTCTGATCTTGGAAACGCAAAGTTATTGTTGCAAGATATGGTGTTACCCTTTGAGGCTGGTGGTCCTTACGATTTGTTTGCACAGGCTAACTTTGAGAAAACCTACAACAACCAGGATTACTCACAGCAGCTGCAAACCTCTCTGAATCCTTACTCCCCGACCAGAAATGCAAGCGATCAACACCAAGATCTGAAGTCGTCCACGCCTACGAAAATCCAGCCGGGTTCCAACCACAACCTAAACAACAACAACAACAACAACAACCACAGCAACAACAACACTTCTATCAACAACGATTTTGCTGGTCCTACAGAGCATGACTATCCCTTTGGTGCTACGGAACCCTCTCCAAGAGAGTTGGACTTAGGTGACTCGATGTTTCCTTTGTTTCCCCTTGTCGGCCAATTTTCGTTTGACAATGATAAACTGAATCCATTGCTGGCCATTCCTCCAAGCGAACAAAAGATGCTCCGTCAAAATTCTATAAAGAAGGAATCGATTGATCCCCTCCACCACAAGAAGAACATTTCTAAGCACACCCACCAACCCAAACCCCTGAGACCCCACGCCGGATCTAACGCTTCTTTGAATTCAGTGCTCAGTAGCTCGGGAACTCATTACCAACCAATTAGACCAAAGAGACCCGAAAGCGTAATGTCTGTCACGTCAAACTCCCTGAATAGATCCATCGACACCTTCAGCTCCCAACAAAACAACACTATGAACTTGGCCACCGGGAACTTGCCAAACGTCACTAACTCGGCCGCATTTCCTCCATCCGACAGCGCTAGCTCTGCGTCTTGGATGTTGAACACCCTGCTGAACCTTGACGAAAACGGGTTTCAACACTTTGGAAGAACCGGCTTGGGTTCTGGTACTTCTTCTCAACAACAAAATCAGGTCCAACCTCAACAACAGGTTACTTTACAAAGCCAATTGAACGGTCTGCACAGTCAGCTGTTTGTACATCTCAATAGTCAACAGTTTCAAGAACCTTTGAGTACGTCCTCCTCCTACATCAACATGTACAATGGGATCAATGAAACTTCTAGAGAAGAATCCCCTCAGACAGCTGATTCGAGGTTGCTTCCTACAACCACCTCCACGGACGTGATCCCACCAAGCTTTGAGTATGGCATGGACCTTCCCATATTGCTGGATTTCCTCCCAACACAATATGAGCTCGATAGTTCAAATTGAACTACCCTCCAACCCATCCTAGCTTGTTGGTCAACGAATTTGTATGATTATTTATTTGTTCCTTTTTTTTATCTGATTTAATTCTGGGTTATGAAAACGGTATTTGTTAAAGTTATTTATATTTTTTTGTATACTAATAGATATAGGCACAAGCTATGTATTACTTTGGTACCCTCACGTATTAAATTCGCAGTCTCACTAGGTATGGCACTTCCTAGGTATTAATGTCTAAATTCTTGATTCTCTCAATGTTGGAGGTATGCGTGTTTTCACTCTGTTTGGATTCGGTTCTAGTTCGTTGCCTTTCAAGTTGCTTGTTTGTCTTAGGAAGTGGGTTGGAGAGCTCATTTACTGGCTCCTGGTCCCGTAAGTATAGCGACAAGATCTCATCCTTGATGTTGAGCACAGACTTCTGCTCAATCTCTTGAATTTTCGAAAGTCGGAGCAAATACTCAAGAAGAGACAAGGACCCTTCTTTACGCTTTTCATGCTCCTTTTTCGTAATTTCGTCATTATCGTCGTCATCTTCGTCGTCTTCGCTATCTTGATCGTCGTCATCATCCAGATCAAACTCACCTTGGTCAAGTTGTCCTAGTGCTATCCATTCCAGGGTCTCACCATTGGCTAGTTTAATGATTAATACGGGGGAGTTTCTACCCTCTAATTTAAGCAACTTCCCGGAAGCACTGAAAAAGATTCTCTCTACGGATTGCACTGTGTACAGTTTGACACGAGGTTTATCTTCATGGTACCTGCCATCGCTGAAATCTTCAACAATGTCGAAAGTGTAGGCATACTCAGCCGTACTCTTGATAGTGACCAGGGCACGTGCAAACTCTTCTTTCCAAGTAATGCATGATAAGCCTGTTTCGTCCTCCTTGAGCTTGGAGGCGTTGTAGAAGATGGAATACATCACCATATCAAACGTGGGTCCCACAATCCCCCCTTTCTTGGATGACACGAGGTAGTTGGATGCTTGGAGTAATCTACCAGGAGATATAGAGTCAACCTGCACAGCACCATTTAAGTTGATTCCACACGTCACTAGTGACAAGGTAATAATGGGAATGGCATTGTTGATCTGATTCAACAATCCTTCCATGTAATGCTCCAATCGCTTGACCGACTCCTTCTGGTTTGCGGCGCTCAATGACTCCAAAATCAGATTCACAGTCTCGTCGAATCTGTCGAATTCTAAAGTCAAATCCTCAATTAGCTCCAACGTCGCATCCAACGTAGTGTTACCTCGAGCAGATGCTAGTTTCACCAAATCAATCGATACAGTCAAGACTTTGATCTTAGTCTGAATCTTGCTCTTTGCGTTCTGGATTCGTTTCTGTTCCAGCTCAGGTATTCTTTCTAGAAACTTGGAAATCGTCTTGATGGCATATCCAGACGCCAACGATATCCCAGATCGAATGGCAAACGTGACGGCCTGGTTGCTTGCTTTGACTAGAATTTGATCCATAGCGGTAAACTTATTTTAGGCGCATTTTCAGTATATATTGTAGTGCGCACATGTTATGCCCTCCTCTTGACCGTTGGGTTTGTCAGAAGAACCGTTTATTGACTAAACACTTTTAAATTATATACGACAACTCACTTGTACACGCTCTCAAGCATTTCAAGTAAACTTTGACAGCCTATCTCAAAAACAATTAACTACGGAGTCTATGCATCCATCCGAGCGATTGCCACTGGTTTTCGCGCTGTTTACATTTCGGACGCGGTATAATATTTAGCAACAAAAAACGCTCTTACAACCATGGTACGAAAGGCATTGACCGAGTTCACCACTCCTCTAGGATGTGGAGCAGGACTCCCTATAGATAAAAGACCTCCAAAGGTCACCAATAGTATGGAAAGATTGGCAAAGCCTTTTCAAATACCCTTTAAGAACAGATCAACCAACAGCTCGAATTCTACTTCTGCGCGTGGATTGCCAGTGAGAGCATCGCGTAAGAGAATAATCAACTACGCCGAAGGAGAGGCCGGTGTCACAGTAGAAGACTTCAGTGTCGATGAAAGTGGAAACGCTATAATTTTGAAGAAAAAGGGGGCTCTTTTACCCAGAAATATTCTCAAAGGCAACAACTTAGCTAATACCGAAACCCAACTAAGAAAGCTGTTCCAGGTCCCTTTTTCTAAGGAAAAGAGAGACCTGGTAGTACAAAGGGGACCTCCTCCTGCGTTGGGGACGCGTAAAAACGTGGTTCTTCCACCAAGAGCTTTACATGATCCCATGAGCGAGTTCGCTATTGTCTTATATGACCCTACAGTCGACATAATTCCAAAGATCGAAGAGGAAAAAGAACCTGAGTCCACTCCTGAGGCAGAACCTAAGCAGGGACCACAAGAAGAGTCCAAAATTGTCAAGAAAAGACGAGTGCACAAGTCTTTGGCAGAGATGTTGGGCATAGTGAAAAACCCAGAAGACGAGCTAAAAAAGTACCCCGACGTGCCTGTTGTGATTGATCCTAAATTGGCCAAGATCTTGAGACCTCATCAAATTGCAGGTGTCAAGTTTTTGTATAGATGTTCTGCTGGGTTGATAGACCCCAGAGCCAAAGGATGTATTATGGCAGATGAAATGGGGCTCGGAAAAACCCTTCAGTGCATAGCGTTGATGTGGACCTTACTCAAACAGAGTCCAAGAGGAAGAAGAACCATCGACAAGTGCATTATTGTGTGTCCATCATCCTTGGTTCGGAATTGGGCCAATGAAATCGTCAAGTGGCTTGGTGAGGGTGTCTTAACTCCTTTGGCCATAGATGGTAAACTGACAAAGCCCTCGGAAGTAAATGCAGCTCTTACACAATGGTCTACCGCCCTAGGAAGAAACATCGTGAGACCTGTCCTTATTATCTCATACGAAACATTAAGAAGAAATGTAGATAAATTAGCGGGAACAGAGGTAGGGTTGATGTTAGCGGACGAGGGACACAGATTGAAGAATGGTGATTCCTTGACCTTCACCTCCCTCAACTCCTTGAAGTGTGAAAGAAGAGTCATCTTGTCCGGCACTCCAATCCAGAACGACTTGTCGGAGTATTTCTCATTGTTGAACTTTGCAAACCCGGGGTATTTGGGAAGCAGAAACGATTTTAGAAAGAATTTTGAAAACGCTATCTTGCGTGGTAGAGACGCAGATGCCACCGACAAAGAAAGAGAAGTTGGGGATGCTAAGTTGACCGAATTGTCTCAATTGGTGTCCAAGTTCATCATTAGAAGAACCAACGACATTTTGTCCAAGTACTTACCTGTAAAATATGAGTATGTGTTATTTACGGGGTTGTCTCCAATGCAGAAGACATTGTATGAACATTTTATCAAGTCTCCAGAGATCAGAAAGTTGCTTAGGGGAACAGGTTCGCAGCCACTTAAAGCAATTGGAATGTTGAAAAAGCTCTGCAATCATCCAGATTTGCTCAACTTGCCCGAAGACATTGAAGGATCGGCTCCCTTGATTCCAGACGACTACGAGTCGTCCATTAAAGGTGGAAGAAGTAGAGAAATCCAAACTTGGTTCAGTGGGAAGTTCACAATCTTGGAAAGATTTCTTCACCAGATTAGGACACAAACGGATGACAAGATTGTGCTTATTTCGAACTACACACAAACTTTGGATTTGATTGAAAAGATGTGTCGCTACAAAAGGTATGGCTGCCTTCGTTTAGACGGAACTATGAACATTAACAAGCGCCAAAAGTTGGTGGACAAATTCAATAACCCAGAGGGACACGAGTTCATTTTCTTACTTTCCTCGAAAGCCGGTGGATGTGGTATTAACTTGATTGGTGCAAATAGACTTATCCTCGTAGACCCTGATTGGAACCCTGCAGCTGATCAACAAGCATTAGCGAGGGTTTGGAGAGATGGTCAAAAGAAAGACTGTTTTATTTATAGATTTATCCTGACTGGAACTATTGAAGAGAAAATCTTCCAAAGACAATCTATGAAGATGTCATTATCAAGTTGTGTCGTGGATGAAAAGGAAGACGTCGAGAGATTATTTAGTGCCGACAATTTAAGGCAATTGTTTGAATTCCAACCCGATACTCCATGCGACACCCACGATACTTACAAATGTATCAGATGTGACAGTGAACGTGGTCAATTTGTGAAGCCCCCAGCAATGCTTTATGGGGATTCCACCACCTGGAACCACTTGAACCATAATGCATTGCGCGAGAATGAGGACGTGCTCATAGCCAATGAGCATAACTTCAATGACGTATCTTTTGCTTTCCAATACATTTCACATTGATAAGACCTGTCAAACTAGGATGTCAACATTAGAACCGTTCGGGCTCACAATAAACTGCACCACTCGTCCGTATGGCTGTCCCTGACTTTAATTCGGAGTTGGGATATACTTTCCGTTTTGGGAATTTTGCGTCTCCTGATACTCAGTGCCCCGCATAAAAAGAGCTACCAATAACACCACCTCCTAAAATAAGCAACCTGATTTATAAAAAAAGTCGAATTACCCTTCTTTGAATTACAAAATTGAAGATTAGGATAGCTGATTAACTTTATCTTAGAATATGCAAAACCCTATCATTATTGTTGGTGGTGGATTGGCCGGATTGTCGGCTGCCCACCAGGCCTATATCAGAGGAGCCAATGTTGTATTGCTTGACAAACAAGGTTTCTTGAGTGGCAACTCCGGTAAAGCAACGTCTGGGATCAATGGTGCCCTCAGTCGTACACAAGTCAATTTGACGATCCAAGATTCTGTTGAGCAATTTTACCAAGACACACTTGCCACGGCGAAGGATCGTGCCAATCCCGATTTGATTAAAGTTTTGACGTACAACTCGGCCGATGCAATCCATTGGTTGCAGGAAGTCTTTGACTTAGACCTCACAATCGTTCTGAGGTTGGGAGGGCACTCTCAACCTAGAACCCATAGAGGTAAGGACTCCAAATTCCCGGGAATGGCGATTACCTACAAATTACTTGAGACCTTGGAAAGTTTGGCCGAAGCCGAGCCTGACCGAGTTCAGATCCTCAAGCACACCCAAGTGATTGATCTTCTAATTGAAGATGACTTTAAGGTGGTAGGTGTAAAGTACAAGAATTTGCAAACAAAGGAGAAGTCTGAGTTACAAGGTCCGGTTATCATGTGCACTGGTGGATATGCTGCCGACTTTACCAAGAACTCTTTGTTGCTGAAGTATAGACCGGACATTATTGACTTGCCTCTGACGAACGGTGTGCATGCTACTGGTGACGGTCATAAAATCATCATGAAAAACAAGGGGATTGGCATTGATATGGACAAGGTCCAAGTGCACCCCACCGGTTTGATTGACATCAACGACCAAGAGACCATTTCAGGAAAGAAATCACCACGTTTCTTATTCTTGGGAGCTGAAGCATTGAGAGGAGAAGGAGGTATCATGTTTAACAACAAGGGAGAACGTTTTGTAGACGAATTGGGAACGAGAGATCACGTTAGTGGCGAAATGGAAAAGCAAATTAAGGCAGGAAATGGACCTATTCGTTTGGTTCTCAGTGAAGACGCAGAAAAGCGCTTGCAATTCCATGTCAAGCACTACAAGCAAAGGAATTTGATGAAGACCTTGACCGGAGAAGAACTTGTCAAAGAGTTTGGGCAAAAGGACTCGCTGGTGTTGCAAGCTCAGTTGGATGAGTACAACAAGGCTGCCAAGGGCGAGATAGAGGACCCATATGGCAAGAAGTTTTTCCCTGCAACACCATTTGAATACAATAAGGATGCCAAGTATCATGTTTCATACATCACCAGAGTACTTCATTTTACTATGGGAGGAGTGAAGATCAATGACAAGACGCAAGTCTTGTGGCAGGAGTCTAACGATAAGAACGTTCCATTCCAAGGATTGTTTGCTGCCGGAGAGATTGCCGGAGGTGTCCATGGTCACAATAGATTGGGAGGTTCTTCGTTGTTGGCATGTGTTGTGTATGGTAGACTTTCTGCTGACGAGGCCACCAGCTACTTGTTGCACAAGTTGGCTACTGCAGAAGCTCCAGAGGCCACTGCTATGGAGCTGTCCAGCTCTGGGGCCTCTGAAAGACTCGGAATGCTCCACTTACACATTGACCCAGCGCAACCGCAAAAGCTTGTGATTGAATGGGACAGGAAGGAGAAGAGCTCCGGACCTAATGAGCAAGCAGGTACTAAAGAGCTCAAGAAACCAAGCACTACTGGAAGCACAGCTGGTTCAACACCAAAGAGCCAACCTCCAAAACAAAAATCTGAGCCTTTCAAGATCCCAGACAAAGAATTCACCTTGGAAGAGATTGCCAAACACAATACCGCAGAAGACTGTTGGGTTATCATCAAGGATGTCGTTCTAGACCTTACGTCCTTTTTGAGTAACCACCCTGGAGGAAAACAAAGCATTGCTACATATGCCGGTAAAGATGCTACCGAAAGCTTTGAGATGTTACATGATGATACGTTTATTTCCAAGTACACCCCAACTCTTGTTTTGGGTAGGGTCAAGGGCACCAAGCCTGTTTTAAATATTTAGACTAGTCAGTCCATATGTTTTAGAGTAGATGTAGTTTGATCGAAAGATAACTCCACTCACAAAGCAAGTGCTGGAAGCCAGCCCGTTTGTGTTCAACTGACTTTTCAGTTCTGCACTGACTCTCAGTATTGGAAGACTTCGCATCAGCAAACGGCTGAACGGCTCTACTTGTAAACCTATCAATCGGGACTCACCCATGAAAACACTACACCAGACTACCTGTCAAAATCCATTATATTTATTATGTACAATTAGTGATCCAAAGATTCAACGTAAGCTTCTTGAGAAAGTAATTCTTCGGAAGATTCGATGGCTTGAGCGTCATCCAACTTGATGTGAGCAATCCAACCGTTACCCATCGGGTCCAGGTTAATGATACCAGGTTCAGATTCCAAAACGGAGTTAATGGCGATGATTTCACCTGAAACTGGAGAGTAGATTTCAGAAGCCGACTTGACGGATTCAACAGAACCAATGGAGTCACCAACTTCGACTCTGTCACCAACTTCAGGCAATTCGACAAAGGTGACGTCACCTAAAGCTTCACTAGCGTACTTGGTGATGCCAACGAAGGAACTGTCATCTTCGAAAGTGGCCAACCATTCGTGTTCGGCAGTAAACTTGACACTCTTTGGACCTTGCTCCAAGTACTTGTAGACGTGGGAATCCTTGTTCAATTGGAAGTTGACGGCGTTGTATGCAAGTCTAGAAGTGGAGAAGAAGCTTCTTGGGGCAACTCTAGCGGTGTTGACTCTAACGGCAGATCTCAAAGCAGAAGCAAACATTGTTATTGAATTGCTAGAATTTAAAAGTGGGATTGTTATCTCCTATAAATGGCGCGAAAAAAAAATCAGTAGAGCCTTGACTCGTACGGTGAAGTCAAAATAGTCATGCCGAGTCACATGCTCAGGAAGAAGCTTTTCCAAGAGTTTGTCTAGTCTGTGAACACAACACAGAAGCAGAGACTACGCAGCACACATAACATACAACCCAATGCACAGCACTAGCCGGGAACATAAACACTGCCTTTACCGTAACTACACCAAGGCGAATAAAAACATAGACTACTCATATATTATATAAAACCACTAGAAAAGACGTCATTAACTATACAGACCATGCTGATACAGCGATAGTTACAAATAAGATAATAAAAAAACAGATAGAAAAGGAAGATCATGACAAAAGCCCAGTTCCAATGCGATGAAATAGGTTGGTGTTATTTCGCTGAAGAGAGCAGCAGGCGCTACCTGAAATCCACTTTCAAATAAAAAAAAATAGCATTGCCTCCCCAGGATTTTTCTTGCGTTAAAAAAAGATAGTAAAAGGGCCCTTGATTACTTACTTAAAGTGGACGGCGATTGGAACAACGATAACGACGATGACAATGATGACACCAAGAATCAAGCACATTCTCATCTTCATATCCTTCCACCACATGTCTTTTCTGACCTTGTTTGCACCTCTTCTGAAGCCTTGGGCGCTAATGGCCAAGTTGTCAGTCTTGTTTTCAATAGAATCAAGACGTTCTCCTCTTTCGGCAACCTTGTTGATGTTATCTCTCATAATACCAACGGTATCATCGATTTGCTAAATTGATTAGTTAGTATCTTGTACACCACCCTTTGCCTTCCTGTATCTCCGCTTCCACTCTTTGGCAAAGGGGGGAGACTGTGTGAGAAGTGGGAAAATAGCAAAGCTCAATTGGTCATATACTTACAGCTTGAATTTGTGCGGTTCTGGTGTTCTTTTGGTCACCAGTGGTCTGGTTTGGAATGTATGGATCATAAGGAACTGAGGATGACATTTTGGCTAACTTTTAATTGATTGATGAACTGGTAATTAATCACAATTATACCTTTGGTAACTTTTTTTTTTTTTAGCTTTTCTTTAAAAGACTGTATTTTTTTTTTCCGTAGACCTGTTAAATTTAGGAGCAAAAATATGAGGACGCTTTACGCACACTTCAGTAAATGACCTTAAGCGGCTTCCCAAGGATCAGTGAGGTCACTATATCCGCCACTTCCTGGACAATCCAGCATGGGAGGGGGAGAAAAAGTTAAGAAACAATATACAAACGAGGAGAAGCATTGCACAACGTTTTTCAGAAGCTTACGACGCATTGGCCAGGATGTACATACTTACACATAATCGCCAGTCCCGACTAACGAGCAAACAAGCATTCCCTCCTTGAGGAGTGCTTGTTACCAGGTTACGACATATCGCTTGTTTGTGTTTGATCTTGCTTACCAAATCAGGCATTAATACTGAGCCGGGTAATTGGCCCGGCACAGAAGGGGGATCGTATCTAATTCTCGAGTCGGAGTTCTCCTAATCCATCAATCTCTGGTATACCTGTGATCTTTGACAGAGTCAATGATCTCTAGGAAAACTCCGCCTTCTCTCCTATTTCCATTTCTAGCTCTATGAAGCAATTTGTATGACTTTTTTTTTTTCTTCCCTCCTAATATAAGCTACACGGTCAAAAGAACAGATGGCAAATTTTAGAGGACATAGCCTGAAAAAAAAAAAAAGTGAGCGCGCGTAGGCTGGTAAAAAAATGCTGATTCTCAGAGTTTATAATTAGTTGTTCTTTCCAAAGATATTTTCAACTTTTCTTCTTCTTTCTTCTTTTTAATAGTAGAGTTTTACACTTTATATTAAAACTACTAATTACAAATAATAGATAACAATCATGGACGGTGGTATGTATTAATTGTCGATGAAAGCGCCGAGTTGGTCATGTTGATTTATTTGATTGATCAACTTTTGTTGTTGCTGATAGAGTGACTTTATGTGAGAGAATCTTTGGAAGAGAGAGAGATAAGATTTTTAGGAAGCCATGGAGGGAGAAAATGGAGGAGGAAGTAAGCAATCGGGTTAATTGAAGGGGTCCTAGTGCGGCAGAGTTGCTGTTACCAGGACTGTGTTTGATATCCGATTGATTGATTCCGCCAAGAGGGCAAGGGTGTGGGCACTTGCGATTGAGATTTTTGAAATTTCAGATAAAAGTCGATTGCTAGACGAATTCCAATTAATCAATCAATTAACCTTTTCGGCAACACTCACCCAGTCCACAATGTCATGCTAGAGTACGAATTGACAGCCACCAAAATGTGTGTGCTGAAGTGTCGAGGTGGCGTTGTCGGGTTGTTGTTGATTTGGGCTTGTTTGATTGTTGATTGGATCGTGTCGTCAGTTTTGGCCTCATGCGCACGACCTTTTCCTAACAAAAAGTTTTTCATAACAGTGAGACTGGGAACAAAAAAAAAGAAGGGAATTGGTCTTACGTGAGCGGAAGTTATTTTTTCTTCCGTAGCTAATCGATATTTTGCCCACCCCTATTGATAAACATAGAATGGTGATGGAATACGAGGTAGCTCATGAAAGTGCTCATACATCCTAATTAATTTTCTTTTGTCATTGGAACATGGTTTCCATTTTCCCTAATCACCCCCTCCTCCCCCAACTAAGGCTACTGTGCTATCTCACTTAATCCCATTGAGGTTTTCTCGTAAACTCAAAAAAAGTCATGAACGAGGCAATGCGCTTAATAAATTTTTGAAATTATGTGGACCTAGTATACTAACCCGCTTTATAGAAGAAGTTGCTGCTTTGGTCATTGACAACGGTTCCGGTATGTGTAAGGCTGGTTTTGCCGGTGATGACGCTCCACGTGCCGTTTTCCCATCTATCGTTGGTAGACCAAGACACCACGGTATTATGGTCGGTATGGGTCAAAAGGACTCTTATGTCGGTGATGAAGCCCAATCCAAGAGAGGTGTCTTGACCTTGAGATACCCAATTGAACACGGTATTGTCACCAACTGGGACGATATGGAAAAGATTTGGCACCACACCTTCTACAACGAATTGAGAGTTGCTCCAGAAGAACACCCAGTTTTGTTGACCGAAGCCCCAATGAACCCTAAGTCTAACAGAGAAAAGATGACTCAAATCATGTTTGAAACTTTCAACGTTCCAGCTTTCTACGTTTCCATTCAAGCTGTTTTGTCCTTGTACTCTTCTGGTAGAACCACCGGTATCGTTTTGGACTCTGGTGATGGTGTTACTCACGTTGTCCCAATTTACGCTGGTTTCTCCTTGCCACACGGTATCTTGAGAATTGACTTGGCTGGTAGAGACTTGACCGAGTACTTGATGAAGATCTTGTCCGAAAGAGGTTACACCTTGTCCACCACTGCCGAAAGAGAAATCGTCAGAGACATCAAGGAAAAGTTGTGTTACGTTGCCTTGGACTTTGAACAAGAAATGCAAACCGCTTCTCAATCTTCTGCCATTGAAAAGTCTTACGAATTGCCAGATGGTCAAGTTATCACCATTGGTAACGAAAGATTCAGAGCCTCTGAAGCTTTGTTCCGTCCATCTGACTTGGGTTTGGAAGCTGCTGGTATTGACCAAACTACTTACAACTCTATTATGAAGTGTGACGTTGACGTCAGAAAGGAATTATACGGTAACATTGTTATGTCTGGTGGTACTACCATGTTCCCAGGTATTGCTGAACGTATGCAAAAGGAAATCACCGCCTTGGCCCCATCCTCCATGAAGGTCAAGATTATCGCTCCTCCAGAAAGAAAGTACTCTGTCTGGATTGGTGGTTCTATTTTGGCTTCCTTGTCTACTTTCCAACAAATGTGGATCTCAAAACAAGAATACGACGAAGCTGGTCCATCTATCGTCCACCACAAGTGTTTCTAAGATAATTAGTAAAGCAACTAAAAAAAGTATTTTTTCTTGTTTTCAACCGCTCTTTTACTTTGTATCTTTCTTAGTGAACTTTTAAATATGTTTTCAATCATTAAATTCTTGATGGTCACTACGGCATGTTTGATCGAGTAACTAAGACACACGCTTGTCAGTCATATTTCTTGTTTAGTTCATTTCAATTGAAGATCTTTGGATTTTATACTTGTAGATTATACATCCCTTCAATACCTACGAACATCAATGCGTATCATTATTTGTATTAACCTAAGCAACACTCTCTATATATTTATATTACATGTTTTGTTCCTCATCACTGGAAATACTAACAGCTTCATCATGGGCCTCCAGGATCCCTTCCTCTACCTCAGTCTCTCCTTTCCTTTCTTTCACTTGTGAAACACCATCATAAAAGTTGGACCATAACCTTCCGACATCGTCAAATTCCTTTCCAACTTGTATCAGCTCATTCAATGATCTGTTCAACATCTCCAAACTGTAAACAACGGAGTCTATGGAATTTGATATTTCTTGTATGAGCAAGTCACGCTGTTTTTCAAAGTATGTGCTTGAAGTACCTGCGGCAGCATTGGGTCGAGTAACGCTCGATGCACCTGCCTGGTTCGACGACGAAGGTGGGGGAGGTGGTGTCGAGGACATAGCTAGACGCGTATGAATTGTTAAATCAAGTTGCCAAAAAAGAAAACCTGTCATGTGGTTACCACACACGTGCCACAGAAGTCTCCACTTTCTAGAATAGGTTCACGGGGTAAACTAATTGGTAAGTGTGCCTGGGTTGCTCAAAGGGGTGCTCTACTAACCGGAAATGAGGCAATTGCCATCCGGCCGCTCCTATATCCGTAACAAATCTCTGGCCATTTAAGCTTGGAACCTGTTTGGGTCCTTTGGATAAGCTCGGACAGACCCATTTTTACCGGACAGTCTCCAATTTACTGATTGATAGACGTGCGTAAATTTCTGGAGGTGTCTGGAATCTTCCAGCACTCTCACGAATTTTCTGGTAACCGCTAGATTTCCCCAGCGCTCAGAGTGGCTGCAAAAAAGTTCTAGCAATTTCGATCGTGCCCCCTTACATGACCCAGTTCCGAATGTATATAAGGATATGGTGTTACCATGAAAAATTTATATCATACTACTTACAATAAACAAATATGAGCAAAGCAATTGGAATTGATTTAGGAACCACATACTCTTGTGTGGCCCACTTTGCAAACGATAGAGTTGAGATTATCGCGAACGACCAGGGTAACAGAACTACCCCAAGTTATGTTGCATTCACAGACACAGAGAGATTGATTGGTGATGCAGCCAAGAACCAGGCAGCAATGAATCCATCTAATACTGTGTTTGATGCCAAGCGTTTAATTGGTCGTAGATTCAACGACGAGGAGGTGCAGAATGATGCAAAGCACTTCCCTTTCAAGGTGGTTGAAAAAGCAGGCAAGCCAAACATCCAAGTTGAATTTAAGGGCGAGACCAAGGTCTTCACTCCTGAAGAGATCTCATCGATGGTTTTGGTAAAGATGAGGGAAACAGCAGAGGGCTTCTTGGGCACTACTGTCAAGGATGCTGTCGTCACTGTTCCCGCCTACTTTAACGATTCTCAGAGACAGGCTACCAAGGACGCCGGTTTGATTGCTGGTTTGAATGTCTTGAGAATTATCAACGAACCTACCGCTGCTGCCATTGCTTACGGGTTAGACAAGCGTGGCCAAACCCAGTCTGAAAAGAAAGTTCTCATTTTCGACTTGGGTGGTGGTACTTTTGATGTATCTCTCTTGTCAATTGAAGATGGTATTTTCGAGGTCAAGGCCACTGCAGGTGATACTCACTTGGGTGGTGAAGATTTCGACAACAGATTAGTGAACCACTTTGTTCAGGAGTTCAAGAGAAAGTTCAAGAAGGACCTCTCCACCAACCAACGTTCTTTGAGACGTTTGAGAACCTCTTGTGAAAGAGCAAAGAGAACTTTGTCTTCTTCAGCACAAACTTCGATTGAAATCGACTCTTTGTTTGAAGGTATCGACTTCTACACATCCATCACCAGAGCAAGATTTGAAGAATTGTGTCAAGACTTGTTCAGAACCACCTTGGACCCAGTTGAAAAGGTGTTGAAGGATGCCAAGATTGACAAGTCACAAGTTGATGAGATTGTTCTTGTTGGTGGTTCCACCAGAATCCCAAAGATTCAAAAGTTGGTCAGCGATTTCTTTAACGGCAAGGAACCAAACAAGAGCATCAACCCCGATGAAGCTGTTGCCTACGGTGCAGCAGTTCAAGCAGCCATCTTGACTGGTGACACCTCATCCAAGACACAAGACTTGCTTTTGCTTGATGTTGCTCCATTGTCTCTTGGTATTGAAACAGCTGGTGGAGTCATGACCAAGTTGATTCCAAGAAACGCCACTATCCCAACCAAGAAGTCTGAAATCTTCTCCACCTACCAGGACAACCAACCAGGAGTATTGATCCAGGTCTTTGAAGGTGAGAGAACCAGAACAAAGGACAACAACTTGTTGGGTAAGTTTGATTTGACCGGCATTCCACCTGCACCAAGAGGTGTTCCACAGATTGAAGTCACCTTTGACATGGACGCCAACGGTATTTTGAATGTCTCTGCCTTAGAAAAGGGTACTGGTAAGACCCAAAAGATCACCATTACCAACGACAAGGGTAGACTTTCTAAGGACGATATCGAGAGAATGGTGAATGAAGCCGAAAAGTACAAGGATGAAGATGAAAAGGAGGCTGCTAGAATCAAGGCCAAGAACGAATTGGAATCTTACACCTACTCGCTCAAGAACTCTGTGGACGAGCTCAAGGACAAGATTTCTGAGGAAGACAAGACCAAGTTGAATGATGCCATCAATGACACCATCTCCTGGTTGGACAACTCCAACGCTGCCTCCACTGATGAGTACACTGACAAGCAAAAGGAGTTAGAGTCCATTGCCAACCCTATCATAGGAGGTGCCTACCAAGCTGGTGGAGCTCCTGGTGCCGGTGCAAGTGCTGGACAAGGAGGCGCTTCTGCTTCTGCCTCTACTGGTCCAACAGTCGAGGAAGTAGACTAAGTACTATTCACATTTTCAGGTTCTATTGTGTATATTAAATGAATATATGTTTGATAATTTCTAAATATGAGTTAAACATCTACATGTAGAAGTAAGTAATCCTACAGTGACTTATAGTGAGTAAATTGTCTCAGTAGTCAAGTTTGTTTGGGAAAGGGACACCACAAGACCAAACGGTTACCTGGAAGTTTGCAGCCAGGCGTGCTGCAGAATGGGGCTGTGCGAGCATTATTATTTATCATTTGCAGCCATATACACCTTGCTCTTCAGCTTTCTTCCTTACATCATTACTTATATAAAATATGCAATTTGTCTATAAAATTTCGTAAATCAAACATAACCCAGTAGCTACTAGCCAGTTTGCGATAAGAACTGAACCCATTTTGCGATCCAACTTCCAGTCGTTGTATGGTACCAAGACCAACATGATTGCAATGTTTAAGATAAGGGAGATTGAGGTGATGTTCAAAGTAGGCGTTTTTTGGATGATATAGCCTGCGTTGTTCCAGTCAGAGCTCTTTCCCCCAAGAATGAGCAAGGTGCTGATACCCATTGATGAGATCAGGAGCAAGGGACCACCAAAGCAGGCACCAAATGCCATTAATGGCATTCCCATTTTGGCAATGGTGTAGTTGGAGATCAAGTCACCGACGGAGTTACCAACGGCAAACACCGTCACACCCAAGATGTCGTCGCTTAAGTGGAAAATGACAGCCACGGATTTCAAGACGCTGATGACTTCAGTCGCAAAGACGGAGATCCAAGATACCAGTACCACAAATCCGAGAAAGGCAAAGCAGTAGTTGAGGATCTGCAAGTTGTTGATGTTGGCAGCACGAACAGTCTTGTTGTGGATGACGTAGTTCCGTTGCACGACAAATGCCACAGCCACCGACACCATCAAGAAGAACGGAAATGCAGTCCACCAGTAGCGTGAAGTGGACCCAAACCCGTTGAAGGAAATGAAGTTGATGCCGACAATGCACTGGATGATCAACAAGAGCTTATCCAACTCATAGTCGTGCGCAAACAGGGAGTCATCCAGAGAGGAGTGTGAGCCAACCACCACCGACCGCTGCTTGGCTTTGAGGTGGAGGATCAATGCGTTTTCTCGTACGGGGTTGGACACACGGAGCATCACAGAGATAGGTAACGCAAACACCGTGTATGCCTTAGTAGCAAGATCCAAGTCCTCAAAGTCGAGTAGCTGTGGGGCAAGTAGTTTCACCAACATAGAGTCGTCATTCTTGAGAATGTTCATGAGCTTGGCGTGGCCCATAAACGAGACGTACTGGTGCATTTCGTGCTGAATCTCTTCGTCCTCCAACTCTATCGCGGGCACTTCCTCTGCGGACTCTGGCACACGGCGTGAGTCTGGTATTGGCGGTGAGAACGGTACTGGGCTGCCCAGCGAGTGCATGGGACCAGCTTCAATGTCGTCGTTGACTGAAAGCAAATCTGGAATGGCCAATCTTGGCGGCCGGGCATCTTCACCTGGACTATGTACTGTTTTAGAGGGAGGGTGGAAGTTGGAATGCTTCTTCAATTCTTTGAGAAGCAACTTCAATCCATAAGAACCAGAGTGAACGTACCCGTCATCCTCGTCCTTATCGTCTCTGTCGTTTGCTTCGTCGTAGACTCCTGAGCTGTAGACTTCGTCAATCTGGGGTAAGGCGTCCAAGTCGTTCAAGAAGATGTCATTTGTGGGCGTAGAAGGGGCACTTTCAGCGTCGCCAAAGTTGTTGCGGACCCGATGTGCCCTGTGCTTTCTCGCAGCTTCCATTTTCCGCAAGGAGTGGGACGATACCACGACCGCCACATAGACAAAGTAGACCACTATCAAGACCACCAGGTTCCAAACACTTAAGAAGGAGTCCGCCAACGAGATGAAAAGAAGCGTTGTGACGGCCAAAAAGAAGACACCATCCCTCATGAACAGAGTCTTGGACACCTGGAACGGGTGGATCAAAGCCATGACCCCGATGATGACGCTGGTGATGAAGAGCGCGGCACCCATGAGTTCGGCCAACGCCAAGCTCCCGGCGCCTATGCTCATGGCTTTGTAAGTGCTCAAGACGTCAGGAGAGCTGTTTCCCAACGCCAAGAGGGTCAATCCGGCCAAGTTGTCAGAGAGATTGAGGAACTTGGAGATGGTGTACAAGTTGGGGCACAAGTAGTCCAGAGCCGTCAATCCCAAAGCAGAGAACAATAGGATCATGCACAAGGAGATGGGGGTGATGGAGATTCCCGGAAATGCGTAGTGGTAGTCACAGTAATACAATTTCAAGTAGTTGACCAAGCCAATTTGGTGTTCTTCGTCGTTGCAGTGCTCTTTGATGAACTGGCACTGGTCTGCAAACGGAATGGTGCTCGCAGCAGCACACTGGCTGGTGTCCTCGCGGATGGCCGGCAACCACCAGCCCTGGGCGTTGCCTCCAGACGCTGCCACGGCATGACAGAGCGTTCCCGCCAGCCACACAACGTAAGCAAGTCTCATTGTTGGATATCTGTTTCTTTACTTTTTTCTTGCGTGGTCTGCAAAAACATTTTGTTTCAGCAATACCAAAAATAGAACTACAAGAGATGAAAAACATCCTCTACCAGGGACTACAGGTCCAGGCCAAAAAGATATAAATGTACTGCTGATCCTTGCACCACCTCCCATACGGGCACACGAAGGTAATCCCTTAGGAACAATAAATGTCCACAGATGAAGTGCTGCACCCAAGACCAACTGCATAGCCAAAAAGCTACTTTTTCTCCAGTACACCGCAAGGAGAGACCACCGAAGCAGCCTCAACACAACTATATCCCATCGGTCATGGGTCAGAACGCCGTAATGGGTTCAACCTCAAAGGAATGCAATAGCGTTGTGAATGTCTGTGAATTTGCGTTAAAGAAAAAAAAAGTTTCAGCGCATCTGCGTCTGGTTATATATTTTTCGCACGAATCCGGGTAATGTATTTGCTATTCTAAACCCTATATGGATACAGATCTCTGGTCAAAGGCACCCTTTATGTTTCTGACTGTTCCGTTGATGGAACCGCCTTTGACAACCATGTTGTATTCCATTTCGTCTATGATTTTGAGGAAAACGTCTTGGTAGACTTGGTCACTCCATAATGTATCCATGTGTTCATATGAAGGGCACTCAAGTAGCTTCAACTTGTTCTTCATTTTCTCGTTTTGGTCCAAGATGAGAGACCGAGTTTGCTCAATGTCTATCAAGTTGTCTCTGCCGCCGTAGACCAAAAGCATTTTGAGGTCCAAGTGGTGGGCCACTGGGAACGGCGGCGGTTTGTGCGTAGGGTATGTCGCGGTTGAAGTATTGTAGAGCGACGAGAGCTTGGACAACCCCACATTGCAGGTTTCGTCGAACATCTGGAACCTGTTGGCGTATATGATCTGGAACCAGTGCATCACTGTCTTCACACTTGTCACCGAAAACATGTGCTTGTAGCCCACCCGCTTCTGTTCTGCGCTGATGTTCTTTGTATCCCAGTTGAAGAGCAACACCAACGAGCAGTCGACGATTCTCTCGAAGATCTGGTACGGCAAAACGTTGACCCAGAAGGACACCGAGGGGAGAATCGCCCTGCGTCCAAAAAGCGTGTATAGAAATTTGTTGTCGCTTGCAGTCAACTCCACAATTTTCTTTAGCGCCCACCCGCCGCTGTTCGAGTACTTGTTGGGGATGATTGGCGGCGACAACCCCACAAACAAGTTGAGGTAGTTCTGGATCCTCTGTGAGTGCAAACTCAAGCTTGCAAAGAGCTGCGCACATCCCTGTGAAAAGCCAATGAAGGTGATCTTGTCGTTGGGCCGGTATTGCAGCTTGATGTACGCAAGAATGCTGGGGATATCGTAGTATGCAAATTCGTCGAGCGAGAAGTTCCAAAACTGCTTATGGGAAACAGGCATCTTGAGGTGCTTCCGAGAGTACTTGTTACCTCGGTTGTTACCTAACCAGACTTCCCAGCCCAACTCCAAGAGCAAATACGGGAGGTTCTTGTTGTACTCGCTGCCGAGAACAAAGAGCTCGGAATTGGTGCAAAGACCGTGATGAAAGTATGCAATCTTCCCATTTTCCAGGTACTTCGAGTTGGGTTTCTCAAGCTTATGCAAGATGAGCACGTAGTCGTCGTCCGTAGTCACCACATGCTCCCTTATTATGTAGCCGTAGTTGGCTACTATCTCGTTGATGTCCTTGGACTCAATCACGGCGTCATTGGTCGAGGAGTGCGGCTGCCTGGCTCCTCCTCGGGGTAGAAACCCAAGTACTGTTTTGATAATTAGCTGCACACACAACCGCACTACCAATCCAATAACGCTGAAGATGCCCAAGAGTCCCATGATGCGTAGTGTTGTGTTGTGTTTCTAGAAGGTGCTTTGATTTACGCGGGGGAATGCAAAAAAAATATAAACAACCGAGCCGTTTCGAATGCGAGGAAGCGTATCGTCGATCAATATATAATTAGCAACCTTACTGGAATTTCACAAGATAATGTATATAAATTGCCTAAAACGTTCGCTCACATATATGACATGCATTGTGTATTCTATTAAAACACTCCAAACCACTTCTTTCTCTTTGGTTTATCTTCTGCTTCTATGTTGAATTCCTTGGCCAACGCACTGGCATACAGGTTGTGTTGGTCCAACTCCCTAAGGAACTTTTCTTCCTGCTCCTGCTTCAATCTCTCTGCCTCCAACATGTGTCTTTCGGAAGGTCTGTATAATGCGTACTCATTCTCCTTGGTCTTTCTCAATTCCTCTGGAATGTAGTCTGCGTCTCTAACATTCTTAAGAACGACATTAGGACCCTTTGGATGATGCAAATCCTCGTACTCCTGGTCACTCAATCCTATTATGCCCTCTTGGAAGCGGAGTCTTGCTCTGTAGAAGTCGCTCATGACGTTGTCGTACCCATCGTTCCAGCGGTGGAAGAATGCGCAGTAGATCACTATGCTAGACGTGATGAAGGTTCCGAACCACCTCGTCCCCGTATTCAACCTGGAGTTGGTGTCGACCTTTCTTAGCACCTTGTACTGGCCTGGGTATAGTTCACTCAATGGCCGCGGTGTGTAGTTCAACCGCTTCATCGTTTCGTTCACCTTGGAGTACTGTGTGGCCTGCTTGGGGATAGACGAAAACCCACTGGGCTGCGTCCCTGGTGTCTGGAACTCAGATGGATACCCACCAGGAGGTCTCAAATCACTGGGATCGTACGGATTATACGGTGCTTTGGGTGGTACCCACCCCTTGGGGTTGGGTCTTCTATTTATATCATCATCCATTTCAGTGGTTGACTTTTTTTTTCTCCATCTCCATACAAACTCAAAGTACGACATGTTTAGTAGAATACTTGATTTCTTCTCTTTGGAGGCCTTGGACACCCGTCTAGTCCCCAATGCAGAGAGAAAGCAGGCCAACATTAGCAAATCGACTCCAGGATCCAGATGGAGGACCTTGGAATACAGAATATACCTAGTTGTGTTCATCATAGTTGTTCCCCTTATGTTCAAGGCAGGCATGGATGCTTCCAACGAACACAACCCCAATTACCCCCGTTTCCAGCATTTGCTCAGTGATGGGTGGATCTTTGGAAGGAAGGTTGATAATTCAGACCAGCAGTACCGTTTCTTCCGCGACAACATCTTCTTGTTAAGCGGGTTGGTGGTTCTCCACACCGGAGTGAGACGTGTCACCCAGCACTTCTTCTCCAAGAGAACCCAGTATGACCTTTTGTTTGGAATCTTGTTCCTTGTGCTAGTGCATGGCATTAACATTGTCAAGATAGCTGCTCACAGTGCAATCATGTTCTTGATCAGTCGCTACATCCCAAACTACAGGGCTGCCTTGTGGAGTATCTGGGTGTATGGCATTGGTACCCTATTTTTCAACGACAAATACTGGAACTACCCCATTGGAATCGACTTTATTGATAAGGGATACACAGGAATAATAGCCAGATGGGATGTTTTCTTCAACATCTCGTTGCTTCGTATCATTTCCTTCAACCTCGACTTTTTGGAGAAGAAGTTCAGCGAGCCAAACTTGGCAAAAGATGAGGAAACCTCTTCTACAAAGGTGCTAGACGATAGGGAGAGACTAGTAGCACCGATTCCCTTAGCAGATTACAACTTTGCCAACTACTTTGCGTACATTTCGTACTGTCCGTTGTTTATCGCAGGACCAATCGTCACCTTCAACGACTACATCTACCAGTCCAACTACGTGCAGCTTCCTACCGTTCAGGACACCAAGAGGTTGACTGTGTACTTCTTCCGGTTGGTGTTTTGTATTTTGGTGATGGAGTTTGTTCTCCACTACATGTACGTTGTTGCGGTCTCCAAGACCAAGGCATGGGAGGGCAACTCGCCATTCCAAATTTCCATGATGGGGATGTTCAATTTGAACATCATCTGGTTGAAGCTCTTGATTCCCTGGAGATTCTTCAGGTTCTGGGCCATGCTAGACGGCATTGACCCCCCAGAGAACATGATCCGGTGCATGGACAACAACTTTTCCGCGCTTGCTTTCTGGAGAGCATGGCACAGGTCCTTCAACAGATGGGTTGTGCGCTACATTTACGTGCCATTGGGTGGCCAGGGTACTGGAGGCATTGGCATCCGTGTTGTAAACAGTTTGTTTGTGTTCAGTTTTGTTGCCATTTGGCATGATATCGAGCTCAAGTTGCTCATGTGGGGTTGGCTCATCGTTTTGTTCTTACTTCCCGAAATCTGTGCTGGATTGTACTTTAAGAGGTACTCAGCACACTGGTGGTACCGCCACTTGTGCGGTATAGGTGCTGTCATCAACATTTGGATGATGATGATTGCGAACCTCTTTGGGTTCTGCCTTGGTTCCGATGGAACAGTCAAGCTTCTCAAAGAAATGTTTAATACCTGGGGTGGTTTTGAGTTCTTTGTCTTAGCTTCTGCCTCCTTGTTTGTGGGGGTCCAAGTCATGTATGAGCTTAGAGAGGGTGAAAGAAGAAGAGGTATTGATGTTAGGTGTTAGATGTCAAAGGTTCAATGGTCTTTGTTGCCTGCCACTTGCTGCTTTACTTCTTGATGAAGTATTTCTCCTTACTGCTGGGCCCTTTTCTGTGTATAAATCATATATAGCGCTGTAATGTCCGTTTACGATTCAAAACTGTAGACTCAGTGGGCTCTTAGTTGTTAGAGAGAACTAACCAAGTTGTTCTTGCCAAACATTTATAGCCATAAGCACATGTAAAGCCATAGCACATGTAAAGCCATAGCACAATTACAGCCATAGGCACAACTGCCATAAGCAGGATACACCCATAAGCACAATTACAGGTATACCATAGTGGTTTTCAAAAGCATAATAGTGGACAAGGATAGCACGATCATTCTCACAATAGCTGGACAAGTCTACAAGAGCTGGACTGTAGCAGCGCCTGCTATGAGCATCCGGTACGGCACTGGCTATGACAAACCTACCCAATGTAATAAAAATGCAACAATAGTGCTGCAAGGCAATACATCCAGTTGGTTAGAAGAGAAACCACCTGTGTATTGCCTAAATCAGTCGCCTATTTTGGTGGCTACTGCCACACCAAAAGCCGTGAACCGCACATGAGAAATGTTCGCACATCATTTGAAATCCATGGCCCCACCAGTCCCAGTCTACGCCTCACAAGAGGTGCGATCGAGGTACAGGGAACAACTCGAGAATCCTCAAAAGTACGATTGTGAGCTTCGAGAGCTCACGCAGCACCAGTGCACATTCCGTACGCACAAGAATCTGGCGCCTGAGATTCTATGTCTCCCATTTAAGAGGATCTTCCAACGGTGTCTAATTAAGGAGCAACGCAAGAACAAGACGGTGGAGAGATGGGTGAATATCGAAATCACAGACTCCAAGACGAATGCAGACTTGTTTGAGGACAACGATAAGTATGGCAGCGTGGTGCAAGAGTTTTTAAGCATGGAGGAAGAGTTCCAAAAAATCATGATACAGTGGGAACTGGAGTAAAATTATCATTATATACATACAATATATATATGAAAGAAAAGCCGTAGAGATCAGAGATATCTAATACGTAGATCCTTCGGCAGGTTGAGCCAACTTCTTATTGGCAGACAGGGCCATGCTCTTTCTTAATTCCAACAAGACGGTTTCCATGGTGTACGATCTCTTCCAGTTCTTCAAGGTATCAAACTGGTTTGGGTTGACCCTTCCGTCGCTCTCGACGCATGGCAAGTTGATCTTCGAGACGAAGTGGACCTTAGGTGGCTGGTCCGGGTACTTCTCGTCGCACACAATGGTCAAGGAGTAGATTCTATTTTCGTGGGTGGAGTGTGGAGGACCCAAAATGGTTCCGTTCCAATTGGTCATGGTTATATCGTCCTGATTTGCAAGACCGTACGAGATGGACTCTGCACCCAACCCCTTTTCTCCTTTCTCCAATTCTTCCAAAAGTTTAAAATTCCTAGGACTACCGACGTTAGTATTGCATCTCCATTGGCCTTTCGCGCCCTTCTATACCGCCTTCTCCCTGAATACGTACATCTTTGACATGTTATCAATAAGATTTAAAATTGTTGCCCTCGCGCAAACAAAAAACAAAAGCCTACTTGACCACATTTCACGCCATGAGCTCGTCCTTTATAGAACAGCCGACATTGACGGGGCTACAATTTAAGTTGGACACCTTGGCTACGGAGAAGCAGTTGGCCCAACAGCAGTACGCCCAGCAGATATCCCTGCTCGAAGCCCAGCTCAAAAAGAAGAACGAGGACTTCTCCAACTTGAAAACAAACTTCAAGTACTTGCATGAGGAGAAACTGCAATTAATAACCAAAGCAGAAAACCAGGCTCAGATCCACGCCACTAATATTCAGAGTCTCAACAACACCATCAACCAGCTCAAGCTGTCGCAGGTGCTGCTGGAGAGGAAATACGCAGAATTGGATGCCCAACACAATAGAACAGTGCATAAGTACGAGCATGTGCGCTCGGACCTCAACTACCAGCTCACCGTAAATGACCAGCTCACGCAGGAAGTAGCAGGACTAAAGACCAGCATAGAGACTTTGCAATCCTCCAACGACGAGTTGATCGCAAAATTGAACAACTACTCCCACCAGGTGCAGTCCACAGGCGCAAACGCTGCCTTGAAGCTCAACGCTAACCTCCAATTGAAAAATAGCATGCTCCAGAAAACAAACAACGAACTACAGATGAAAATAGACCGTCTCCTCCAGAACAAGACGTCCGTAGAGTTGTTGAAGCAAAAGAACTTGTCGATCCAGACAAAGTTGTCCAACCTCGAAAATGTCCAGGAAAAGTATTATGAGCTCGAAATAAAATATATCAAACTTAACGAGAGGTATGCGGAATTCTCCAAGATCATTGGCGACGGCGACGATGACGTCCACAAGAGGGTCCAGACATTTGTGGACGCCTTCAACAAGTACCAGAATGACGCCTTGTTGTACAAAGATAAGTACTCGGAGGCCTCCATCGAGTTGGCGCTGCTCCAGAGAGACTTGGACCGCACTCAAAACCAGCTTTCCGATTCCAACAACTCCATAGCCTCACTCACCGAGTCAGTTTCAGACAAGCAGCAGTCTATAGATAAATTGGAAAGGACCAGGCTACTCAACAGCAAAGAGATAGAATACTTGAGAACCCTGATCAAGGAGCTCAACGACGCCATAGTGAGAAATGACCAGAAGGTCAACGATGAAAACAGAGCAACCAATGAGTACTTGTCCAACTTGGAAAAGTTGGTCGACGACTACAAAGCAGAGATTACCAAGCTTAAGGTCAAGAAGGAATATGTCGAGTCTCCTAGAAAGGTGATCAAGTTGGGTTCTCCGTCTTTTGATAAACTAAGCAGACTTGAATCTGAGAATATCAAGTTGTCAACAAGAATTAACGAGTTAGAGCAACATGTTGCGGACCTCAAGCAGAGAATAAGCACTTTTGGAGTACTCGAAGAAAAGCAGAAGCAGTTGAACATTCTCCAGATGAAAACAAACCCAGCTCTGAAGGACCAGGCAGTAAAGCAGCTGATGTTGGATGACTTGAGAAAGGAAAACTTGGCATTAATCGACCAGTTTGTCTCAAGCAAACCCGTGCAATCCGTCCCTAGGGCCGTTTTCGAGAGGCAGGAGGCAGACAAGGCAGTCTTGCAAATCAAGATAGACCAACTTGCAAAGCGAATCAACAGATTGAAGAATGTATATACCCAGAAGAGCAAAGATATCTTGGCCATCATTTCCAAGTATTTTGGTTTTGTTGTGGAGTTCATGCCTAGTGCCACCAATCCAGAGGATTTATCTTCTCGTCTTAAATTGACCCTGAAGTTCGAGGAGTCATCGTATTTGATCATAGACACAGAGTTGAAATCACTCAAGGCGTATGGAACGTACGAGTTTAAGAAGTTGTTTGAAGAGATTCTGTCCACCTACACTCAGGACCAAATCCCATGTTTTTTGAGCGCTCTCAATATCAAGTTGTACGAACTCCGCATATGATTGGCTGAGAGAACTTAACTGAAAACATGATAAAAGGTAATTGAGGGCTTGGAAGGCAACTCGATCAACAAATAACTCAATCACCCTTATGAGGATAACCAGAGCCTGCCTTAAAATATCATTTTATTTAGCAAAATGGTTCTCCCACAAGTTATCAAACTGCAATGTAATTTGCACTTACGATACAATCTGCATTAATATAGATTCTTATAATTAGAAATATCTATTAATCGTTTATAAAGTACCTGTATATCTGCGCTATCTATAAATCTTTGACAATCTCAGCACTAGTGAGCTCCAACAACTCTTTTGGCAGCATATCCAAGTTTTCAACAGCCTTTTGTATAGTATTCCACTTGGAACCTTTGTTGAGGTCTTCGTGCTTGTCTAAGAACTTGTCCATAAGATCGCTAGTCTCGTTAAACTTTTGGTTATAAGCATACATCCAAGCCCAGCAATCTCCGTTGGTACCGTCAGCTTGCAAAGCTCTTTCAAACCAGGACTTGGCCTTGGGGTGTTTGCCCTCAGCCCAGAAGAACACCCCAATCTTCATCAACACAATGGCCGAGTTGTTTGTTTTCTTGAGGGCGTCCAAGAACGCGTTTTTACGCTGCAGCATCTTTGGAATGAGCTCAAGGTATTGCACCCAAAGTTCGGGAGCACTAGGAAACTTTTGCAATGCGCGGTTGGTCAACAGCCGTGCATCTATCATGTTCTTAGCGGAGATTTCTAGCTTGATCTTCAGGATCCACAAGTCGACTGCCTCAGCGGAATCGCCTAGTTGCAAAATCGCGGTATCCAAGGTCGATCTGGCCTTAAGAATGCTGGTTCTTTTATCTATGTGGGCTATATGAAGCCATAAGAGGGCTGTACCTGCCTTACATCTTTTTGATCCTATCGATGCAACCTCTCTGGCTTCAGTGTCCTTCCCTTCCGCTATTAATATCTGAGCCTTTTGCAAGTACAATTTGTGATTTTCTGGGTACTGTTCAAGAGCTGCATCGCAGTCGTCCAAGGCACTCTTCTTCAAGAATCTGAGTATATGAATATGCTTGTACCAGACTCTTACGGAAGGATGTGACTGGAGGCACTCTCGCGTGAGATCGAGTGCCTTGCTATAGTTGGCAGTCTTACATTCCAATTTGATTCGGGCCAACCACACAGCCTCAGTGGCCGGAAGACTGGCGTTGGCTGCAAAAAGAAGGTCGCGCGCAGCCGCAGGATCCTGTGCGAGAACCCACTTGTCTTTGGCATACATCAAGTGGAAGAGCGGTTCCTTAGGGTTGAGCTCGATGGCCCTCTGGTAGTATTCGAATAGCATGGCCAAGTCCTGTTTAAGCAATGAAAACAACTGGAACCACAACGAGGTATTATTCGGGTTTCCTTCCACAAGGCAGTTGTAGATGCACCTAGACGTATTAGGCAATGCCCGGGAAGCGTACTGGAACCACTGGTCATTTTCTGGATCATTCTTGTGTGCTGCCTTGACTATAGCTTCGCAGGTTTTGAGGAAGCCCTCCTTCTCACAATCAAGTGCCTGATCCAACCATTTTTCAGTCCCAATGTGATCTTTTTCGTCTGCAAACGCTTTTTCAATCATCTTCGAAAGCTTGGAGGGTGCAACGTCGCCCTTCTCTCGCTCTTCAAGCTTGCTGGCAGCAATCCATACCCTGTAATCGCCTTGCAAAGCCTTTCTCGCTCTATTCATCAAAGTCTTAGCTTCCGAGTAGTCTGAGAGGCTGACTAGGGTGAGCCAAAAATCCCATTCTTGCGGACACAAATCGACTGCTTTAGCCAACAACCTCTTCACGTCATCGGTCTCTTCCTCCATATCTATCATTGTTTTCCATAATTGGACGTTGTTGGGAAGTTCTTCCAATGCCTTCTGTAAGATTCGACGGCGGGAGATAACGTCTGCTTCGTTTTCAAGATTGTAGCTTTCCAACCACAACTTTTCCGAGCGAGGGTTGAATTTGAGTGCATCAGACGCAATTGCCCTACAGGATTTCAAGCCATCGGCTGACTTGTTGTGGATACGGATGCTTTCTATCCAGACCAGTTCATTTTTCGGTAATTGCTGGCACCCTTGAGCGATGAACTTCTTTGCAGCGGACCAGTTGTGAGCCTGCTCCTCGAACCGGGCACTGGCGATCCACGAATTGGCTTTGTTGGGTTCCGCTCGGCGAAGTGATGCCAATATCAACCGTCCCTTCTTTATATCACCCAATTGGTCGGCTGTAGACGCTTCCAACATCTGCAAGTACTTTTCTGTGTTGCCGTTGGACTGCTGAGTGGGGAGAAGCTTGTCCAACTGATTGCCTAGGACCGCTTCCCTGGACTCGGAAATAGACTTGAAGTTGGTGCTGGTTCCAATCGTGTCTGGTAATGCATAAAATCTTCTTTCCAGTTTCACTAGTTCCCTCATTCTTTTGTTGCGTCTGGTCATGTCGCCGGCCTCCGGTAAGTTCTCCCACTCAAACGCAGAGATCGAGGACAAGTTTCTCTTCAAGTCCGAGAACTTATCTGCAGTTGTCACTAAAGTGGTAGACGAGTCCTCTTTCTCTATTTTCTTGACTTTGTTCAATCTTTCCTCGACCTGCTGGTAGATACGGTCAGCTTCTTCATCGTCCTTGTCCTTGGAGGGTCCCACCAAGGACAAGTCGTCATCGTTGCCGTCATCAAACGACAATGTGGGAAATGAAGTCTCTGCGCTGGTAGTAAACCCGGTGGCACCACGCCCAACACCAGCAACGTACCCTGGAGGAGGCTCCTGGTCTAGAAACGCTAACTTGTTCATGGAGTGATTGTTATGAATGAGTTCACGTGACGGGAGCTTTTGAGATGAGTGCACCAAAAATTTAAATTTTCAAAATCCACACCATCTACAGCGGCCCAATGTCCAAGAGATCTGCAGAAGACGACTTGACCTCAGGCACCCATGTGTCTGCCAAGCTTAATGAGAATTCCTTGCCAACCACCACAAGCGCTGGTGGTAAGGAAAAAGACATTGACATGGGGGAATTTGAAGACCCGTACGGCGATGACTTTGAGAGCGATGGAGAGATCATCGAATTGGATGACAACGAAGACGACGACATGGACGAAGAAGCTGCTGCCAAGAAGATCCAGGAGGACGAGCAGAACGAGCAGCAACAGTCTGAACCAACCATCTACTTGCCACATAAGCTGAAGCCCTTGGGCCCAGACGAAGTCATGGAGGCAGACCCTACCGTCTACGAGATGTTGCATAACGTCAACTTGCCATGGCCGTGTTTGACAGTCGATATCTTGCCAGACAACTTGGGTAACGAGAGAAGAAACTACCCAGCATCTGTGTATGTGACCACTGCCACCCAGGCCGAGCGCAGCAAGGACAACGAGATCATCACCATGAAGCTCTCTTCGCTCGCCAAGACCTTGGTGAAAGACGACGACGAAGAAGATGAAGAGGACGACGACGACGACAACGAGGACGCAGAGCCTATCATGGATAGCGAGATAATTCCATTGAAGCATACCACTAATAGAATTAGAGTTTCCCCACACAGCCAAACCACCGGCGAGTACCTCACTGCCACCATGTCTGAGAGCGGAGAAGTGTTCATCTACGACTTGGCCTCACAGTTCAAAGCATTCGACTCACCTGGTTTCATGATCCCAAAGTCTGCAAAGAGACCTATACACACCATCCGCCACCACGGCAACGTCGAAGGGTATGGTTTGGACTGGTCTCCACTCATCAACACCGGTGCGTTATTGTCAGGTGACTTGACTGGTAGAGTGCACCTCACCACCAGAACCACCTCCAACTGGGTCACCGACAAGACCCCATATTTTGCATCGGATGCGCTGATTGAAGACATTCAGTGGTCTACTGGTGAAAGCACTGTCTTTGCTACTGCGGGCACCGACGGATATGTGCGTATTTGGGACACCAGATCCAAGAAGCACAAGCCAGCCATTTCCGTAGCTGCATCCAAGACAGACGTCAACGTCATCTCCTGGTGTGGCAAGATCAACCACCTCTTGGCTTCTGGTCATGACGACGGTACGTGGGGTGTCTGGGACTTGCGTAACTTTAGTGGTGGTGCGGCCCCAAGTCCTGTTGCGCACTACGATTTCCACAAGTCCGCAATCACATCCATCTCGTTTAACCCATTGGACGAGTCCATCATAGCCGTTTCCTCCGAAGACAACACCGTCACTTTGTGGGACTTGGCTGTCGAGGCCGACGACGAAGAAATCTCCCAACAAAGAAAAGAATTGTCGGAATTGAACGACATCCCTCCACAGTTGTTGTTTGTCCACTGGCAAAGAGATGTTAAAGACGTCAGGTGGCACAAGCAAATCCCTGGCTGCTTGGTTTCCACCGGTAGTGACGGGTTGAATGTCTGGAAGACTATTTCTGTTTAGTTTAGGCGAGGTACAGGTGGATAATGATAAAAGTGTACAATATAGTAAATTAACTCGTTAGTATTGTCTATAAATCGTAAAGTCATATTGATTGTCAAAATATGTGTTGTTGGTCATGAACTTGATATGTTTGTTATGGTCTTAATACGTTGGTCTTGGTCTTGATATGTTGGTCATGATCTTGACATGTTGGTCATGAAGGTTCTTGATACGTTGATCATGCATGTTCTTGATATGTTGGCCAATACATGTTGTTGATATGTTGGTCAAGATCAGATATGTTGTGTATAAAGTAGTTCAAATGATCATGAAATGGTATACCAAGTATGCATAGCAAACTAATACTTGTTTTCAGCATCCTTCTTCTTCTCATGTTGGTATATCTCTCTTTCAATCGATTTAATCTTATCCTGTGCCTGTAACCAGAAGTGGTTCTCCTTCAATATCAATTGTATATACTTCTCGTAAAGAATCATGTTTTTGACAGAGGTTCTGTGGAACTTTTGGGAGATTCTCTTGATTGCTTGTTGTCTTTTGGCCAACTCGACTCTGTCCTTGTTGAAATCATGCACTTTGTTCTGGCTCTGGCCAATGAAGTTGATCAACTTAGACGCCTCCATGTTGAACAAGAGCGTCAAGTTGTCGTATGCGTCCTGGATGATGGAGGACTTGAGTAAAACTAACTTCTGCTTCATCTCAAAAGAAATGCTATCGTCTTGCACTATTTCCTGCTCACCTTGCTCTATCTGGTCCCACATCCCCAAGGTGTCAATAATGCAGTTCAACGTTGCAAACTCAGGGTTCTCCTTATACACTTTGCCCAAACTCGATAATAACAGGCTCAATTGATGTATTATTGGGTTCTGAGTGTTCGCGGGAGTGCTGACGGCAACCTCTAGTTGTGAGACCCGCTCGTTGATGTGTTTATACGTGGTGGTGTCCATGGTCAGAGTATACAAAAAAAATTCGCATGTCCAAAAGACCGGTAGAATCAGACAGCGATAGTGACGACGATGTTGATTTCTTAGGTCCCTCCATTGTGCCTATACAGCCACCTCCAAAGCAATCCAAAGTCGAGAAATCGGACTTTGACGACATGAACCAGCACTACTTGAAGCGGGCGAAGGTGGATGCTCCCGTCACCGCTCTAGCAGCAACACCAGACCACTCGTACATAATCTGCGGCCTAGCAGACGGAAGCGTGCAGTTTTGGTCCATCACCAAGAGCGAGACCGATCTACGGGTTGAGTGCTTTAAAAAGTTCCTGGCTCCGGCCACTTCCTTGCCCGTGAGGCAGCTTGTGGTGAGGAAGAACCGGTTGGCCAGCATCGACGATGCAGCTATCCACATATTTGACTTGACCTCCCTAGACATGATCCAGGTGTTCAAGCTCGACTTTGCGGTCAATTCGACCACCTTGGCGTGTGCTTGTTGGGTGGGTGAGTCTTTGTTGGTCACCAAGAAGGACTCTCACGAAATGTACTTGGTAGATCCCACAAACGACAAGGTGGACCAGCTACCAGGAATACACAAATACTCCATCCAGACCGTTTTCTACAACGAAAAGTACCAGTGCTTTGTCTCCTCAGACCGTAGGGGCATTATAGAGTACTGGAACCTCACCAACATGTCTCTCCCCACAAACATCAAGTTCAGGTACAAATCGGAAACTGACTTGTTTGCCGTAGCAAAGAAAAAGTCCTACCTTTTATACGCCGCGTTGGCTCAAGATGAAGAGCGATTTGTGTGTATCACTAAGGACTTGGAAGTCAGCGTCTTTGACTTTGCTACAGGCAAGAGAAAGGTCCTTGACGAAGCCAGTCTGTTAGCAGAGCTAAACCCCAATATAATACTTGACAAGAACTATGTTGTTTATCCAACTATAAAGGGAATTAAAGTACGAGACATTGCAACCAACAGATTGGTTGCAACTATTGGAGAGGAAGATCAGAAAACCTTGAAAAAGCAATTCTACCAGGTGGTTCTCAGCAACAAGACCAACTTGTCAAAGATGGACTCAAGCAAGGTGTTACTGAACAATAGCATAATCCAGTCGCAGCTCCAGCGCTACACTTACATAGTTGGCAGCAGTGAAAATGAATTGTATGTGTTTGGCAAAGACCAAATGGACCTACAGACGCGGGACCTTGCCGCGTCCAAGGAAGTTCAACCACAGACAAGCAAATGCATCTTACACACCACTTTGGGTGACATTACAGTCAAGCTATTCAAGTTGGTCCCCAAGACAGTGGAAAACTTCACCAAACTATGCGGTAGCGGCTACTACAATAACGTCATATTTCATAGAGTGATCAAAGGCTTCATGATACAGACTGGAGACCCACTTGGGGACGGAACTGGAGGCGAGTCAGTATGGGGTGGAACCTTCAACGATGACTTCCATCCCTTGTTGACCCACAACAAGCCATATATGGTTAGCATGGCCAACGCTGGGCCCAACACCAACGGGTCCCAGTTCTTCATAACTACCGAACCAACACCCCACTTGAACAACAAGCACACGGTCTTTGGTGAAGTCGTACAAGGATTCGAAGTGGTTCGGGCTATAGAAGAGCAGGAAACCGACAAGGATGACAAACCTTTGCAGATGATAGCCATTCTTTCCACCTCTTTGGTGTGAGGTGTATATAGAATATAGAGTGAAAACTCTACAACTGTAAATGCAAAAGATATTAGGATGACATCTATATAAAAGCCGTCAGGTAGGTGAATTACACACAAGCAAGTGTTTAATACTTGTGTGTTCCATTAGGTGTTTGTGTGAAGGAGGAGTCAAGTGATTGAGTTATGGAGGAGATGATGAATTTTTCAAGGAAACTAGTGTTTTCTAGCAGCACGTAGAGATTTGAGATTGTAGCTGAATCATCTTCAACATCTAGTTTTCAACATCTGAATCATCTAATGATTTATTTGTGAAGAACTTGTGAATCAGCTGAAAACATATTTGTTGAGCTGAATCATCTGAATAGTTGAGCTGAATCATCTGAATAGTTGAGCTGAATCATCTGAGTACAGTGTTAGCTATCTCTCTGCTTTAAAGTCTAGTCATCTCCTTTTTGTCTTGGAACGTCCCCTACTCCTCTTCACTACTACTAAAATCGTCACGTTTGCTGCCACCCATCAAGTCACGAAGACTCATTGGTTTCTGCGCAGCATTGTTGGAACTCATTCTGTAAACAGGATTCAGCGGTTTATCTTCGTTGACGTTAATCTTAATACCCAATCCCGAGTACCTATAGTCATCTGCATCGCTTTCATCTGAATCAAAATTAAAATCGGGTTGGGAGAAGGATTGTTGCTTAGAAGTGGTCTGCGGAGCAGACTCATTTTCTGCTTCTTCTTCGTCGTCATCTTCTTCCTCCAAAACTTCTTGTAATTGGTCTTCTAAATCTTTAAAGTCGTCGTCCATATCATCATCGACCTTCTCGACAATAGGTTTTGGTTTCTGCTTTGGTTTCAGCTTTGGCTTGGAGACTGTTTTTGAAGCTCTAGCGGATCGCAGAGTGTCCGCGGACGCTGGTTTCTGTTTCTTCTTGGTGGAGTCGACACTCAAGAGCTTCTGGTCGTTAAACACAGGGAACAGAGCAGATTTGAGGTCAGACTCGTCCAAATCATCAAAGTCGCTCTCGCTGATGATCACCTCGTTGGACTCCTTCGGAGTGGGGGTCACCGAGGGTACTCTCTTTGCCAGCACAGGAGGCCTCTTTTTCTGCTCCTTCTGCTCCTGGATGCGCCTCAACTCCTGCGCTTTGTACTCCTCTTTCTGTTTTTCCTGTAGCTGGTAATCCATATCCCATTGGACCAATTTTGCCTGCAAGTTGGACACATTTCTGGACTTGCTGAACCTGATGGTCAGATTCAACCGCTTCAATTGAATGGTCTTGGGTCCTTTGCTCTGGGGGATGTACGACAAGTAAAAAGAATCGTTGGATATGTTGCTGCTAGCGCCACTGCCGCTGCTGGGACGATGTCGCTGTGGAATGCCCTCAAACATGATATGCTTTCCTGCCTCTATGGATTCCGCCTTGAGAACACACTCCTGGTTGTTCTGGTACAATTTCATGGGCTTGTGCTGGTCCATCGAATCCGGAATGAATCCATATCTCATGGCAATATTCTCTTCTTCGTTCACAGGCAGAATCGCCGTTAAATCCAATAGCTGGGTGAGGTCAATGTCATACTCTCCGTCCGCTAGCGACATTCTTTGCTCAATCTATTCTTCTCTGCTGGCGTGGGTTCCTTGGGGTATGCAGTAGCTCGCTATTCCTATGAATCTCGCCCTCTTTGCTAGAATCCTCCTATGGGCAACTTCTTAGGATTTCAACTTGTGTATTTCCTACCCTGGAAAATGTGTGTGAGACAGACTGCACCTTATTACAGGGAAATATTTACGTTATTCGAAAAAAAAGAAATTCTTGTTTTTGTGAGCAAGCTAAGATTAGCATACTTGGCGGGTATGTTCGAATCGTTACATGTGACAAACCACAGGGGTATTCCGTGGGGCGTCCACCTGGCTCAGGGTAGAGCAATGGGCATGTCTCGATCCGCTGGCCTGATTCTGTCCGTCTTTTATTTAATTATTGCTTTCTCGTAAGTAGGGGGATCACTACAGTTAACGATCAACGGTAAATTTATTGTGCGACTGCCGCCGTGGCTCAAAGTTAATTTAAGAGTGGGTTATGTTGGGGAGGAACAATTGGGTGGAGACGGCACTGTTGCGACAGAGGAGGCGGACGGAGAGGTATGTAGAGACGGCTGATCGTCGTAGGTGGTCGTGGCTACTTGCACAGCCTTGGAAGTCCGAGGCTGGCTCTGCTTTGGGCATCATACGGAGTTATGGTCATCTCCAGCTCCTGTTGTAATGGTGATGCATGTTACATCTGGGCCGGCGGTCGAGCGCACTGGGAAGGAAAAGCAAGTGTCTGGAGGGGAGCCTAAAAAAGGCAATTACATAATCCACCAAAAAAGAAAAAGATGGCAGGGTCGAATCAAGAGGTCGGGCTCCTCCATCCGAAGGTGCTATTGCTCAGTGCGTGCACGACAGGGCTGATCTTCCTTCTGTTTCGTGTGTACAGGCGGTACTTGAGACGGGTGTCGAGTTACTTGGATCTCAGCCAGTCCATTATTGACAGTAAGCGAACATTGTTTGGTAGAGTTACGCGAGTCGGTGATGGCGACAACTTCCGCTTCTACCACACTCCAGGAGGCAGGTGGTTGGGCTGGGGCTGGTTGCGAAGTGTTCCCGACACCCCGAGGGACTTGAAGGACCAGACCTTGAGCATCAGGTTGTGTGGTATGGACGCTCCCGAGCGCGCCCACTTTGGAAAACCAGCCCAGCCCTACAGCGAGGAAGCCTTGGTCTGGTTGAAAAGCTATCTTTTGGGGAAAAACGTTAGAATAACACCCTTGGCAGTTGATCAGTACAAGCGGGTGGTTTCCCAGGCAAGAGTTTGGAAAATTACAGGTAGAAGAGACGTCAGTGCCGAGATGTTGCGTCAAGGTCTCGCCGTGGTGTATGAGGGAACACAAGGTGAGTTTGCAGGAAATGAAGAGTGGTACAGAGATATAGAAAAGAAAGCAAAATCAAAGCGTTTAGGCTTGTGGTCCTTGAAAAACATGGTTACTCCTGGTGAGTATAAGAAGCATTACCGTGGTGAGTAGGGTGGTGAGTAGGGTGGTGAGGTGAGTACTGGGATCTCACAACGTGCATAGCATAGCATTTTGAATAATTATAGCATATCATCTATTTGCATGAGTAGGACAATTAGAGGGTCAGACACAATGTGAGTGAGAGAGTCAATGTAAATTGACTAAAGATAAGTCAATGTCGACAAACTAACTACAGATAATTCAATGTTCTAGTGACTAGAAAAATACAAAACCTTCGTTACATCTTAAGTACCTTCTTCATTATTATTCTCTATACAAAGTATAGACCTATCTACTTGAGAAGTGCACTGACACTCTCAGATAACTCTTCTGTGTGCTCCTTGGTATCAGCCTCAGCATAAACTCTCACAGCATCTTCAGTACCAGAGGCTCTGACAAACGATCTACCCTTTGGATACTTTGCGACAAGTTGGTCAATTTTTTGTTGCAATCCAGCAGGTTCAACCAAAGTTCTTTCGGCATTGGTGGTCTTGAAGATGGTTCTGTCTGGAACAATGACCTTAACCAATTTGTTTGGCAAGTCGTGGTAGGAGCCGTCCCACTGGGCAGGACTCAACTCAAAGTAGTGCGAGATGATGAGCACAGCCAACAAGTCGGAGATGGCATCTCCAACGGTTTGGTTGATTAAGCTGGTGAATGCTTGGATGACCTTGATGGCCTTGGTTTCTTCCTCAGAGGATGCTTGGTAGGCAAAGATCTTGGCTTCGGCGTCCTTGGAGAAAATCACAGTTCCGTGGCCGTTGGCCTCAAAGTAGACACCAACGTCAAAGTTTTCGGCCTCGTGGTGCAAGTGCTTGACTCCGGTAGGAGTGCAGCGGACTGGGAGCTTCAAACCCTTTTCAACGTACTCGGTGGACGACCCGTTGGCATACGCGGTCTGGACAATACCAATGTTCAAGTTCAACTTGGATGAGTCCAATTGTGCAAAGACCTTTTGGAAAAACAAGGCCATCAATGTGGCCAATTTGTCCCCATCCAACAATCTGAATTCCTTCTCGGTCTGGTAGTAGCAGATCAATCTGTCTGCATCACCGTCAAAGGATCCGTACAACTTGTTGAGAGTTGGGCTCACACCCTTGGGCAAACGTTGGTTGGTCTTGACGTAATCGGCACCACAGTCGGAGTTCAAGGTGGATGGCACGTCGTATGCACCGTTCACCAAGGTCAACGAAATCTCGTCCAGCAAGTACTTTTCCACCAAGTCCTTGATCTTTGGCGCACCGATCCCATTGGCTGCGTCAACAGTGATGTCAATCTTGCTCTTCGAAGGAGACAAAGCAAAGATCTCCTTAAAGGCCCTGGCCATCTTCTTGTAGTAGCCCTCTTCAGAGGTTTTGCCAAACTCCTTGTCGTTCAAGGTTCTGGTCAAGTAGTGCAATTGTGGGGTAGTGAACAACCCGTAGTCGTGGAACTTTGTGTTTGGAATGGACTTGAAACCATCAGTTGTGGCAACAGACAATCTAGGCGACGACTCTCTGGAGTCTCTGGCTATAATAACACTGGCTGGCCTGGACAAATCAATGTCCAACTCTTTGGCTACAGTCAAGATGGTGGAGTACAAGTCAGCGTTGGTGGTGTTGGCTAATTTGGTAGCATATGCTTCCCACTTGGTCTCCAACATGGACCCTAACGGATCAACAACCTTGACACCGTTGTCTTGGGGTGGGTTGTGAGATGCAGTAATCATAACACCGACGGTTTGCCCGTTCAAGTACTTTGATCTGAGCGCCGCAAGAATACCAACGGTGTAGTTGACATAGTCCAACTTATCGGCCTTCATACGAAACCCAGCAGTACCATATGCAAATGTAGTGCTCTCTGGTCTTGGATACTTGCCCAGGAATTCTTGTAATGTGGATTGGAGTGACATGTTGTGTTGGCTGTTAAAGTAAATTTAGAAACAACAAGTACGAAGCGGCCGCACTCCCACGTGACTGCATTTTGCAATCACACTTCTCTCTCCCAAGAGGTTCAAGTAAAGTACATTGAAGTAGACCAGTTAGAGAAGCAATGACGGAAACACATTAAAGAAAAAGTGAATCAACGGTTAAAGCAACTTTGGCAAACAAGTAGGGCTGAGTTCTGGGTTTGCATCTTTATGCTCCTCTAGGTGTTCTCTAACAAACATTTCTAACTACCAACAGCAAGGATATGGATAGCACTACCAGCTGCAAGGATCTGAATAGCACTATCAGTAGCAAGGATATGGTTAACACAATCTTCACGATACCACTACAATCGCGCTTGCAGGTTTGCTCGCCTGGTCCTTTCCAGCATTCAACCGTCGCACAGTAACCAAAAAATCAAAAGTAACCACCATGCTGAATCCAAACTCCAAGTTCAGCAACTCATCGTTTCACAACGACAAGAGAAAGGTGACCCTTCGAACTGACTCGACACAGTCTGCCAAGCCCAAATCTCAGTTCCATGACTTGATGAGAAAGCACTCACAATCGGAGTTTGTCAGTGAGTTGGAACAGACGGGACGTGCAAACTGGAAGAAAGCTCCAAAGGAGTTGAAAAACAGATACTTTGGTCTTTATATGGTATTGTTTCTGATTCCTTTGCTATTCATATCAAGTTATGAGATGTACAGGCGATTGGAAGGGAAATCAACCAAGAAGGTCCAGGTTGGTGAAATGTTGGAGGGAACTCTGGTGAGAAAGTACGACGAGGTCGAGAAATGGAACACTGAAAAGAACAGTTTGTTATACAGGATATTCGGGAAGGATTTCTTTTTGGATGGGTTTACCAGTAAGACCATGAAGAATCAAGATTCTGAAAAGGGAAAAGAGTAAAGACTTGAACCCCGCTAATGGTGTTTGAGTAGCAAATGTACATAGAAAGTCCCGAAGGACAAAAGGATACCCGAATGGCGTGACACTTGAATAGTCTATAAGACAGGTGGCCAATAATGCTAACAGTTGGAATGCAGAAATCAGTAATGCAAGAAAATAGTTTAATGGTAATTACGACACCAGTATAATGGAAATTAAGGAACCCGTTAAAGAAACCAGTTAAAGAAACCAGTTCAATGGTAACTAAGAACCAGATTAATGAAAACTAAGAAACCAGTTAAAAGAAACCAGTTTGAACCAGTTTAATAATATATAACAGATTAATAGTATAAAACAGATTAATAGTATAAAACAGATTAATAGACAAATACACTAGTTCACGGAAGCCTTTATTGTAAACTCATACACGCAAAGTATTAACAGTAATTGTAAATTCTGGTCCAGACCATTCTATATAAAATCCAACAATGGCACTCAAACGCCAACGTTGAATGGAAACCATTGTACCCTTATTAGTGAGATGCAAAACATACGAAAAGTATAAAAATTAGAAAGAAACATGAACCATTAGGTCTGAACGAATACCGTCGATCGACATTCTGGAGGGCTTTTCATAAACGTTATAGGGGGAAGTTTGAGGAGAAGTGATGTCACAATCAATCAGGTCATCGATGAAGGATTCCCATGTTGTTTCGGTCAAACTTCTCTGTCTGTGCTTGTATATGTTCAAGTTGACCAAGCGGGGGATTCTTGTGGTGCCTGGGTGCTTAGGAACGTGGTGTCTTGTGAATTGGTAGTTTGTCAATTGAGGAATTTGTGTGTTTTTGATGGGGGACATTGAGCTCAACTGGTTCAAGAACTCCTGAGGGTCAAAGTCGATGGAGCGTGGGTTCAGAAGCGGCTTGTTGTCTCTGATGATGGGGGCCTTTTCGGCGTATGGCTGTTGGCATTGCCTTGAGAGCTCCTCCCACAATGGAATCAACTTGGAGTTGTATGCACGCACCACGTCTGAATCGCCGGGATTCAAGGAGTTATCATTTAACTTATCGTGGACAAAGTCGAGGGCTTGCAGGACGACGTCGAACTCCAGCTTGGAGAAGTCGGAAATCAACTCGTTTGCCTTGACAACAACCTGTTCACACAAGAACTTTAATATTTCGACCCACTTCAGGTTCAACCATTCGAGTTTGAGGGCAGCCAAGTCGACCGTCAAGTCGCTGTAGCTCTTTGTGATGTTCTCGAATTTGAGAACGATGCTTTGGTTGAATCTGGCAAACTTGGAAGCCTTAGTGAATTCGTCGATTTTCATGGGAATGATGTCCATGGAAATCAGAAGTGGGTCGATTCTCGACTCCAACAGAATGAAATCTTGGTAGATTGCTTGGTCAAATTTAGTGAATGTGGGGAGGTGCACGATAGGAGGCTGTGGGAGAGTTTCTCCGAGGTTTAGCTTGGACGTCAACTCCTTCCAGGAGTAGGAATCCTTTGAGTTTTCAAGGCCCGTCAATTTTTCCAATTTGACAAACCTTTGCAAGCAATCGCTCACCTCCATCTTAATGGACTCGAGAACATTGTATGTGAGATCGTTGTAGGTGTTTGCCAAGTCACAGTCTTCCTTCAAATTGAGGGAGTCCTTTTGCACATCTACTAGCAAAACGCTTATCTCCTCGAATTTTGAGTAGATCAAGCCATACTTTTCTTGGTCATCTATCATACTCAACGGGATTTTAGACATAACATGATCCAATTTGGATACCACGCTTTGCACCTGGCCCACCTCGGTGCTTCCTCGATGGAACCACTGCAAGTCATCGCAGTTCAAGTAGCGGACGTGTCTCAAGATGTCGTACACCTCTAAAGTGTAGCTGTACACATCATCTAGTATCTTGTTCAACTTAAATATTGTATGGGTGTCTAAATCTTTGTTGCGTGGTAGAATCTCCTCAAAGTGAGGAAACGGAGGCATAGTCAACAAAGTACCGAGTTCTGCCGTCATTTTCTGGGTCGTTCAATTCTAGGGGAGCGAAATCGTATTAATTTATTCAGACAAACTCTCTGTATCTCTTAAATATAACATAATAGGGAAATAACCCACTCTTTTTACAACTTAAAAATCCCCAGCACAAATGAGGACAAAATACAAAAAAAAAAAAACATACATGCATACATACATACATAACCAAAAGGTATACCGGAACCTCGAAACTAATCCAGACAGTAAAAGAGGGAGTAGGGCTATTAATAGAAGAAGAACGACATAGGAGAGACCTTGGTTTACGAAACGTTCAGCGGGGAGGCAGATCACATGGAATTGCTTAAACTAGAAAGGTAATTGTCCACAAAAGAATAGGGATTGTTTGTAGGGAAAGCTTGGAACAAACGCGTTTCGTTATTGTTTTAGATTTTACAGCGCCCTCAATATATTGAGGCTGATAGATACATCTTTCAATAAGATCTAGGCAAGTTTGGAAACACGCAGAAGAAAGCCATCGATGTTTCAAGTGTGTGTCAGGAGGGGGTGGGAACTTCCGGAAGAGTAGTGTAAGGCCATGGATGTAACCTTGACAGACTTGCTGTGGTCTCGATCGGAATGTTGATGAGTCGGTCTCCGCTCGTATGTCGCCTCGATTATGCGAAATTTGTTTACTGCTGCTGCTACACGCAAAGTTCCGTCTACTCTACTTCAATAAAAAAAAATAGGTTGACCGGCAACCCGGATATTCTTACTGATTTTATTATAGCCGATCAACGAAAGATCTGTCAGCTATCAAGAGTTGGCTAGTGCTGTTTTTTTTTAGTCAAGTGTCTGCGTAAAGTATGATGCCACCATATACCAAATACTTTAAAAAGTCTGTTTGGATTGCTTGTTTAATGGTTTTTTTCAATCTCATCCATGCAAGCGCAAGCCTATCCAAGTACTGGGACCGCTAGCGATGAGTTTCAAATGTAGGTACGATGCGTGGCTAGGGCCCAGGTTCCAAACAAGTGTCTGAAAAGTCTTCAACTTTTCTGCTTTCGGTTCATGCAACGGTGATATAAATATTGTTGTTTGGGATGCTGTGGATGGCTGCAAAAGCACGAACAAGTACTGCAAGTGGCTTCCATCATGGGCTTACGTAAGGCCTGGGACTTCTGTATCTGACTACGCGAGCTAACCAATTTCTTCAAGCGGCACTACATTATGTAAGTTTCTTAAAGCAGTGTTTACATTATGTAAGTTTCTTAAAGCGGCGTTATCCATAAGTAAGTCTCTTAAAGCGGCGCCTAAACTGGACTATGAAGTTCCTTAGAACGACACTTAACCATTAGTTTCTTTAGGTAATACTTTTGATTAAGTAAGTTCTTAAAGTATATGACTAAGCCGTTTTTTGTACATTACATAAGTTCTTGAAGTATATGACTAAGCCGTTTTTGTACATTACATAATCCCTGCCTCACATCTCGATACGCTCATCTCGAAAAATCTAACACAGCAGATCAACTATGGGAAAGGCACCAAACAAGAAATTCGGGGGCAACACTGTGTCCGCCGAACAGCACATGAATTCAGTTTTCAAGTTCAACACCAACTTAGGCCAGCACATTTTGAAAAACCCGCTTGTTGCGCAAGGGATTGTTGACAAGGCGCAAATCAAGCCCAGCGATATCGTCTTGGAAGTCGGTCCTGGTACTGGTAACTTGACCGTGAGAATCTTAGAGCAGGCACGTAAGGTTATTGCGGTTGAGATGGATCCCAGAATGGCGGCCGAGTTGACCAAGAGAGTGCACGGAACCCCTCAGCAAAAGAAGTTGGAGATTCTCTTGGGAGACTTCATGAAGACAGAGTTGCCATACTTTGACATTTGCATATCCAACACCCCATATCAAATTTCGTCGCCGTTGGTGTTCAAGCTCTTGAACCAGCCCAACCCACCTCGTGTGTCAATTCTTATGTTCCAGCGTGAGTTTGCGTTGCGTTTGTTGGCAAGACCCGGCGATTCGTTATACTGTAGATTATCGGCCAACGTGCAGATGTGGGCCAACGTCACCCACATCATGAAGGTGGGGAAGAACAACTTCCGTCCTCCTCCGCAGGTGGAGTCCTCCGTGGTGAGAATCGAGATCAAGAACCCTCGCCCCAACATCGACTTCAACGAGTGGGACGGCTTGTTGCGTATCTGCTTTGTCAGGAAAAACAAGACCATCTCCGCCGGGTTCAAGTCCTCCAACGTCATCGAGATCTTGGAGAAGAACTACAAAACCTGGTTGGCCACAAACAACCAGGACGTCCCAATCGACGAAAAGGCTAGTTTGACAGACGTTGTCAAGCAAAAGATCGAAACCGTTTTGACAGAAACGGGTTTTGCCGAAAAGAGATCCAGCAAGTTGGACCAAACAGACTTCTTGAAATTGTTGTACGCCTTCCACCAGGTCGGTATTCACTTTGCTTAGTAATATTTACATTGTATATCCTTCTTCTTTATTAATTGCATGTTTTTTTTGGGGGGACATTTCATTCAACTCCGTTGTCTCCATAATATAATTAGTAATAAATTTGTTGTGGCTACATGAGCATCAAAGTATAAGACCCGGCGAAAATCTCACACATACACCACAATCACACTATTCACCATGGCACTTCCAGAAACCCAAAAGACAGTTCAAATAGACGGCAACAGCGACGGCTACGACGTCATCAAGTACGCCGACGCTCCTGTTCCCAAGATTTCCTCCCCCACAGACATCATAGTCAAGAACAAGTACTCTGGGGTCAACTTTATCGAAGCTTACTTTAGAAAGGGTATTTACCCAGTTCCTCTTCCATACACCTTAGGGAGAGAAGCGCTGGGTGTCGTTGCAGCTATCGGTGAGGGTGTCACCAAGTTCAAGGTTGGTGACAAGATTGCCTACCTTGCTCCGGCCACTTTTTCCCAGTACACTAAAATCAGCGAGTCGCTTCCCCGTGCCTTCAAGTTGCCCAGCGACGTCTCCGAAGAGCAATTGAAGTTGTACGGTTCCACCTTGGTGCAAGGCTTGACCGCCATCACCTTCATTGACGAGGCATACAACGTCAAGAAGGACGACTACGTGTTGGTGTGGGCCGCGGCCGGGGGTGTGGGGCGCTTGTTGGTGCAGTTGATCAGCCGCAGAGGTGCCAACGTCATAGCTGTGGCACTGAGCCCTGAAAAGTTGGCTATCGCAAAGAAGTTGGGTGCCAAGTACTTGCTTAACTCCTCCTCCGACAACATTGCTGCCAAGGTCAAGGAGATCACCGGAGGCGTCGGAGTTGTCGCCACTTTTGACTCTGTCGGAAAAGACACTTTTGAAACTTCCCTCGAATCTTTGGCTCGTAAGGGAACCTTTGTCAGTTACGGTAACGCAAGTGGTCCTGTCACTCCTTTCCCTCTCGCCAAGTTGTCTGCAAAGAACAACGTCATTCTCAGACCAAGTCTCTTTAACTACATCGAAACCCCACAAGAAGCCACCCACTACTTTGACATTCTCTCCAAGCACATCCAAGATGGTTCCTTGGACTTTGATGTTTCCAAGGTTTACGAATTGAAGGACTACGTCGATGCTGCCAAGGCTCTTGAAAGTAGACAAACCACCGGCAAGTCCACCTTATCTATTCCTCAATAGAAGGAGTAACTCATTCCTGGAGAATGGCACTGATTGTTGATACTGTGTTACTGAAGAACCTCACTGGTGATTCTCCATAGAGAGGTGCAAACGATATCCTCAGCCGTTTATAGTTTATACTAATGTTCATGATGAATGTGTTAGAATGAGCTTAAACTTAGACCTCACGCCTACAGTAGCTACTTCGCCTCTACGCCCCATACAATCGAACCGCTACATCAACTGTAGGAGTGTAAATAACCGTTAAGCTACATACTTGACCAATTTCTTTCATTAGTTATAGTTTATGTTAATGTTCGCGTTGAATGCTCATTTGTTATAATTTATATTATTGTTCATGTTGAATGTTCATTTCTTATAATTTATATCATTGTTCATGTTGAATGTACATTTGTATCATGTTGAGAATGAGCTGGTCCAAACAGTAGGTGCTTCACCATACACCTCCATACAGTCCTACATCAACTCTAGTAATGGAAATAACCCACACGCTAATTCCTTAACCATTTTATTCCATTTTAGTCTAATCTATGTCTATCTTCTCTTCGTCTTCTGAGAGGTATCCTTTTCAACAACCTCACCAACACCACCCATTTCTTCTAAGTTATCTTCAGCAATACTCACCTGTTCTCTTCTTTCCCAGAATCTGTCTTCACAGAGGTCGAATGCAGCCTTCTTCAAGTACTTTCCTCTGGCCTCACGGTTGCTGGAAATGGACCATTCCAAGAATTGCGCACCTGTACGAACGTAGAAGGCACGGAGCGTCTCGAACGGCTTGGGGTGCGGTAACCAAGGTCTTGGGTCAGGGAACTCTTCCTCCTCTTCTTCCTCTTCTTCCTCTTCTTCTTCTTCCTCGTCCTCTTCTTCTAATTTGGTGTCTTCCTCTTCCTCTTCGTCGTCGTCGTCTTCACCGTCGTCATCATCGTAGTCCTCGTCCTCGTCTGAGTCAACCTCTTCTCTGTCTAACTCGGTCAAGTCTTCCCATAACACCTTAACTCCATCTAATCTACCCAAATCTATCGCGTACAATGAGTCCAAGTTGTACTCCAGCTCGCCTCTTTCAAACACACCACCATAAATATACAAGGTGTCGCCAACGACACATGTAGTAGCATTGAACCTGGCATGCGGCAACTGGTTCATCACAGGATACTCCACCACCTCCTTCACCTCTTCGGCCTCCTGTTCCTCTATTTGCTTCAACTTCTCGATCTGCGACAAGTCTTCTTCGTCGTCGTCATCGTCGTTCAACTTGGCCTTGGCCAAGATGGAGTTGAGGATGTCCTCCAAGTCTTCATCCCTAGATTTGACCTCCTTCTGCTGCTGTTTCTTACGCTGTGGCTTCAATGTAAGGTTGAACCATCTATTGGTTTCGATCTGGTACGAGTACAAGTTGTTGTAGAACTCGGACTCAAGTTGTTCCTCGCTCTCCTCGTAGTCAAACACACCTCCAAACAATATCCCTCTGTTTTTATGGAACGTGAGCGAGCAACCGACTCTTGGAGACGGGTTGAACCCTGCTTTTCTCCTCCTCTCAAACCTGATCCCCTTGGGGTCTGCCTTCATTCGAAGAATCCACGCATCAGTCAAGATCTTCCCCTTCTGGAGTCCCTTCTTGGCCTTGACTTTACAGTAACCACCGTAGATGACAGCCCCTTCTGCAAACGGAATAAAAGAGTGGCCCGAACGGGCGTCAGGGATAGGGTGGTTGGGTGGAAATTCCACCTGCATCCACTTGTACGTGGTAATGTCAAAGAGCCACACGTCGCTGAGGTACGTGGTCATCGTCCCCAAGTCTCTAAACCCACCATGCATAATGACATAGTTCTTCCAGACAGCCATTCTGTGGCCGGAACGGGCGCTGGGACCCCTTTTCTGGTCGATCTTCATCCACTCCTTGGTGTCCACGTCCAAGATCCAGGTGTCCCCATAGTGGTAGAAGGTCGATTGCTTTGGAGACGAAAATTCCCCTCCAAACATAACAATAACCCCCGAAGGATGTGCACACATGGAGTGCGACGAACGTGGCAAGGGCGAATTCTTAGAACTCACCTTCCTCCATGTGTCGTTGTCGATGTTGTAGGTGTACAAGTCGTTGTAGAAGTGAGACACATTGCCCTCAGCAACTTCCCCACCAAACAAGATTAATTCGCTCTTTCCATGTTGGGGGTTGGCAACCATTGCAGGGTTCAACCTCTTGCTTGGTCTGGAACAAACCTCGACCTTGATGGCTTCGAACTCCTCCTGTTCCTTTGCAAACTGTTCCAAGATCTGGTCAATGTCCTCGTCCTCTTCTTCCTCTTCTCCTCTTTTCTTGGCAAGCTTTTTGTTCTTCAGCTCTGCCTTGGTCTGGTTCTTCAGCGCCTTGGCCGCAGTCCTGGCTTTCTTCGCCTCCTTAGACTTCTTGTCCTTCTTTGCCATACTGACTTTGCTTGGAAGATTTAAACGATGAGCGCGCCAGATCAAATTCTCTTTTAGCAACACACTTCTCCTGTCCTTTTGAAATGATGAATGACTGAATCAATTCATGTGTTAAGTGAAGACCTTCAGCTCCGGCTCCAGTCTCAGATCCCCGTTTCATTTGCGTCTGCAGTAAGAGAGTTACTCCAAAACTCGTTGGATGCGGGCGCTACCAAGATATCGGTAGACTTGGACTTTACCACTTTGAGCATGTCTGTACACGACAATGGACTGGGAATTTCTCCGCAAGACATCAAGTATATTGGGAAACGGTACTATACGTCGAAGATACGCCGACTCGAAGACCTAGAGTCATGCTCCACCTTTGGATTCAGAGGCGAGTCGCTCTGTGCGCTAGCTGAAGCTGCCCAGGTGAGTGTAGTGTCTCAGTGCGAAGGTGCGTGCTCTGTTCTCCACTTGGCTAGTCAGGTTCCAATTGACACCTTGGATCAGGACGGCACTATAGTGTATGTTAAGAACTTGTTTGCCTTCATACCAGTGCGACGCACACTTGCTCTTAAGATTCCTGAGCTGAGGCATATCGAAGATTTGAAAATGGAGCTATTGACCACCCTAGTCAAGAATTCCACCTCCGAAATCACAATCAACAAGGTCAATTTGGACTCCACCACCTTGTTTTCCATCCCACCTGTGCTTAGTGCTCACAGCTATTCTGACATCTTGCGAATAGTGTATGGGCTTAAATGCGAGTTTGAAACTGTACACGCAAGGTACGAGGACATCACGATGTCTGGTACAATTGCAGCGTCCTCAACATCTACAAGATACCAATATTTATTTTTAAATCATAGACGTTATGAACTTACTCCTCAGGATACCAGGTACTTTAATCGGATATTTACTGATTCGGAGTTCGGAGAAGTCCCCACCTTCCTCATCAACATAGACTGCTCCGTTCTAGTTGGTGAGTTGATGGAGGAGCCGTCCAAGGTCGTTAAGTTCCTGAGAAATTGGGCATTTATCAAAGAGATGATAGCCAGGGCATTTCAGAGCTTCTTGAAATCTCATGGGTTTGACGTAGAAAAATCCCCCACTCCGTCTCCGAGAAAAATGTCCAGAAAACTTCTACCGCAGCTCCCAGTTTCATTAAGCGACGTTTCTACAGGAGGTACAGATGAAATTGAGACTCTGTTCCTACAGCTCTTGAAGTCTGACTTATCCCAACTGGCCTACATTGTCATTGGGCAATTGGATAGCAAGTTCATTTTATTGCGTCTGGTTGCGCGGGAGCAAAATGCACTTGTGGTGCTAGATCAGCACGCAGCTGACGAAAGAATACGCGTTGAAGAGTTGCTTAAAGACTTTGTCCGGGCTGTTTTGGATGACTCCGTCAACTTGCATCTTCGACTTCCGCTTCCTATCGAGTTCTCTGCAACCACCGCCGAGGTACTGTTGCTATCTCTCTACTCCCAAAACTTCCTACAGTTTGGCATTGCGTATGACTTGGTACAAGAGAGTGTATCAGTTACACATCTTCCCCATATCTTGATTGATAAGTTTGGTAGTAATCGTGATCTAATGAAGTCGTCGTTGTTGCAGCATGTGAACTCGTTGGCTAACCATATCAAGCTAGTAAAATTCAGAAACTTTTCCATGAGTAATTGGTTCTCCATGGTTATCCACTTGCCCAAGGTTATCCAGGACGTGATCAATTCCAAGGCTTGCCGTTCGGCAATCAAGTTTGGAGATACCATGTCGCGTGAGGACATGGAGCTGCTCGTTAAAAAGTTGAGGCTCTGCAATTTACCCTTTCAGTGCGCTCACGGTAGACCTTCGGCTATACCTTTGCTTGAACTCAAAAATAAGTAGGTTGCACATAATCGAATAAGCCGACTATTTGATGCGTAACTACGTTGTATTTTCTCTGAGAGTTTCACTCTTGTTTGCCACATTTTCTAAATTTCTTCAAATTTGCACCCAAAATATGAACAATCGCGAAACGACCACACTTAAATTACCACCACCCAGCAAAAACACTCTCTAAAGTGCCAAAACAACACAGACTGAGCTAAAACTAAGCTCCGGGTGTACGGGAAACAAAAAAAATGGACGAGTCAGGAATCGAACCCGAGACCTTACCCATGCTAAGGGTACG